>PVJO010024496.1:0-24280 GCA_004026905.1 Hystrix cristata | reverse complement strand
TATATATATATATATATATATGCATGCACACACACTAAGGGTATTGCTGGGCGTGATGGTGCACACCTGTAATCCCAGCACTCAGGAAGCAGAGGCAGGAGGATCACTGTGAGTTCAGGGCCAGCCTGCAATGCCAAGCAAGACTCTGTCTCAAAAAACCCAAAAAAAAAAAAAATTGTTTTTGTGCCAGTATCTGTTCATTTCTTCTTTGTAAGACTCTTTTTTGTCTATGTCTTATACTCTAGGTAAATTCTCTTAAAATTATGATACATAGTGTATTAGCTCGTGTTATTCTCTTGTTACTCTCTTATTATTTCATTATGAAATTTTGGTTTATTTTCCGTTAAATAAGAGGATAAAGTTTCACATCCTTGATCTACCTACTTGTCACATCATGTCCTCCACCAAGCACACAGCAAACAGGATCAAATCAATTCCCTGACTCCACCTCTCTTTCTCCACAACACACGTGCAGACACACTTGAAGCCTGTAGTCCAGTCGCTGCCCACTCTGGACTATTGTCCTGAGCCACAGACTTGGCCTGTCCTGCCCAGTCATCTAGGCCAGTTCCTCCTGCTCCAGGTGTTGGATCTGTAAGCGACCTGGTCAGATCCTTCTGTCCCCCAGCTGTCGGGCCTTTTTTCATAAGCCTCCACTTCAAGTTCCTCTGACCTGGGCCATCTACCTCTATCCCAGCCAGCCACACGGGCAGCCCCGCAGGGAGGGTCTTGCAGCTTCCTCTCTGCCTCTGAGAGGATTAGGAGCCCCCGGGGAAGTGACCTGTGGTGCATTCAGCTGTGCGTTCAGCTCTGCCTTCTGCTCAGCTGTGGACCTGGCCAGTGGATGTTGATTTGAGCTGAAATTGAGACTTTATGCTGCTAAGCCCTGTTCTGAATTTCCTAGTTGTTTGTTCCTGATTTGTGTGCCTTGTCATTATTTTCTTGCTCCTTGGCGGCCACTTACTTTCCAACTGCCTATCCTTTTGTATTAAGCATTCCTAAACTCCTGTGGTCTCCTGTAAACCATTTGGGGATTTGGGGAGTTGCTGCTGTCGTTTTCCTGAACTATCTCCTTTATCTATTTTCATATGAGTGACCCTTTAAATAACCCGAATTAGCATCCGGAAACAAACTGTGAGTTTAGAATGGAGAGTTTCTGCCAGTATTACTGCATGGAGTGGACAAAAAAATCTCTGATACACTAGGATTCAATCTGCTTTAGGAAAATGTTTCTAAAAAGCAGGTTGGTCCTTTTGCAGGTAGAAAGTTTTAAAGAACAGAAGACCAGGGCTGGTCAGGGGACAGACTGGAAATGTCTGAAGCATGGCGAGTCCAGGCTGCCAATATCGTCTCCAGGTTAAGGCTTGTACGTTTGCCCTGGACGTGGGCACACGCTTGTTCAGGGGAGCCTTACTATCTCCTCCATCCTGTCATTGGTGAACTGGATAATCTGATCCAAAGTCGAATGAACCAGAGGTCCACGTCCTGGAGGTAATCAGGGAGAAGAGCAGGACCAAGACCTGGGTCTTCAGACTCCAGACTCTTCCCTCTCCCCTGCCCTGCAGCCTCTTCCCATTCACAGATTATCCACATGGTACAGATTTTGACTTTTTAAGAATCCATGTAAGGAATTAACGACAACTTTTGTCATGACCTCTTTTTACTTTGGGATAGTGCTCGATTTTAACGTTATGAACCTCTGTGACTCTGTGGGTGATGAACAGACTGCCCACACCTCGTCACTCTCAGGTCCACCCCACAGAGAGCTGTGCTGTGTGCACCAGGGCTGGCACAGCTGTTCAGTCCTGGCACTCAGGGCTCTGGCTCTGCCCTGGCTTCTTTGCATGTCTGTCTTTTGTGGCAGTAAAGAAACTTCCTGGTTGTTTATATGTAGCTGCCCTGCACTGTGTTTGCCCTGCACAAAATATAGCATTTAGTGTCACTGAAAATGAGATGTCTTATCATCTATGGTGTGAGATATTTTAATTCTCCACATTTTTTAAAAAATGTGCAAATGGTGGTGCATATTAGAGTCTTGCCATTGTGAATTGTAAAAGTCTATCATAGTGCATATTTTACAATTTATTCTCGTAGAATAATAAGAGCTACCATACGTAGAAGGCTTATTGTAGATCAGGCACCTTAAGCTTGGTTGGTTACACTGATTTTATCCCATCTTCATAATTACTCTTCAAGCTGCCTTTATTCCCCAATTTTTAGATGAGGAGACTAAGGTTAAGTCATTTTGCCACTCACAACGCAAGAGGATTCAGCCACTTTCCAAACTGACATTCTTTCCACCTCTCCTCTGGTTGAGTTTTGCTGTCTCCCCAGAATCAAATGAGTAGCAGAAAAGCCCACATGAGAGCAAAGACGTTGGCGTGACCTTGGACCAGGCACTCAGCCTCTCTATGCTTCCATTTTCTCATCTATAAAATAAGGGTGAGAGCAGCATAAGGCACTTGTGGGGTAAAATGCAATGAGCTGTAAAAAGCACATGGCACCCCAACCCCCCACACCGAGTGACCAGGAAATGTGAGTGACTGCGTTGTACCCTGGTTTGCTGAGGCCCCGTGAGCGTCATTTGGCTGGCTTCCAGCCTCTTCTGTTGGGTCATAAGCCACGTGCTCAGGAGCCTCTGCGGTGCCCCGTGTCATATACCTTCTGAAGGAACAGGGTGGGAGCCACAGACTCAAGTGCTCTCCACAGTCGGGGGAGATGGCTTGAGCAGACCTTGTCTTCCAAGACTGATGCCCTTAGGACGGGACTCCTCGGCCACTCCTCCGTTCCCGCAGATTCCCCAGGCAAAAAGCTATCTGCCCAGGCCGCTAGCCCCTGAAAACCCCACTTGCCAGTGCTAATGAAACTGAGAGCTTTACTTCTCATTTAAAACTTGCACAGAAATGCATTTCACCCTTCCCCAGTGGCACATTTTCCAGCCACAGTTTCGCTATTGCTGCACGGTGCCTGGTCCCAATTCCATATCTCCTACATGACCACAGGCACTCTGACCTCACCAAAAATAGACAGTGCCCAGCAGGAGTGACGTTGCAGCCATGCCTGCTGTGTGAACTGATTCACTGGGCCTCAGTTTCTCACTCTGGGTCACAGTTTGGCCAGAGCCACCTCCTTAGAAGAGATAAGGAGAGACTATTAGACCAGCCAATGGAGTGACGTTCCCTCCAAAAACCCTGGCGGAGGAAGGAAGCCCCAAGGCCGAGTGCATGGGACCAGAAGATGAATATCTGAAGTGTGCCTAAGGACAGGTGCAGAGACTGAGTCGGCAAACGTATTTGTGCAGCAGGTCACCAAAGCCAGGGAAGCCTGAAGTATGCACGGGCGTGGAGAACCTCAGCACCAAGATCAGCAAGGAACACAGATTGGAGTAAATGCTCCAGGAGGTGATGTAGGCTCAACCCATAGTCAGGGGCTTGTGCTTCTGTTGGGTTGCAGATTGCGGGGTTCCCGGGATGGGAAGGCCACACCTGTTTGTAGGGCTTGGTGAGGCAGACACTCCAGGTAGTTAGATCTTTCTGCACCCCATAGTGGGACCGCTGACCAATCTGAGAAAGCAGCCAAGCCCCTGGCCAGCCCACCTTTATGCAAAATAACACACAACATCATGACTTCTAGCATTATTAGATTGCCTCGGTAATGTACCACTCCAGTCCCCAACTAGCAGTTCCTGTGAGTTTTATTTTACAGTTAAATGTCACCATTAGGACCTCTTTAATATTCTCTTTTTCATTAAGCAAGTAAAGTATTAGCATTCAGGTTAACATCTTGCAGTAAAGTAGACTCGAGCTCAAGAACATAAGAGAAAGCCCCCCTATTTCTAAACAGAATGCCTTTTCATTCTAAATAAAACATGTTAGGCAGATTAGGAGTCCTAAATTAGACATTTGTGAAGCTATTATTCTGATAAGAATTAGGAATGGGAAATAACTGAATTACATAAGTAGTATAATGTAAGAGTAGCAAACTTAAAAAGCACTAATAAATAAACAAATTTGATTCAGCACCTAGTTTGTAACATTGTGCTAAGGGAATCAGCTGCTTTACTGCACTGAGCCTGCGCAGGAACTCTGTAAGATGAAGGTTAGAGTTACATGTGGGGGAATTCAGGCTCGGAATATAAATTCCCCAATACAACATGGTGCTTCAGAGGCAGACCTAGAATGTAAATCTAGTCACTTCTGATTCCAGAACCCAACTGCTTAATGAACACAGCATTTAGATTCAATCTGGATTTGAATTTCATCTGTACGACTCTTGACAAAATTACTTAAACCCCCTGCATCTATCATCTGGAGATTCATTATCTCTACCTTAATTTCTGTGATGACTAAATTAACTAATACATAAACAAATACCTAGTACTATAATGGTAATATAACAGATATATTATTCGCCACTTAAAGTTGTTATTCAAATCCTACCATAATTCAGAAAATCAATGAAGACTTTTTGTTTGCAATTTCTCTGGCAAGTGGTCACCTCTGGTCCCCATTATAGTATAAAGACCACAGACAAACTCAGCCCCCTCCCTCCAACTCAGTGAAGCTATAATCTGCTTGCACAGAGCTGGACAATAGTCATGGATCTAGACTAGTTCTGCAGTCATGGACCAAGCCCACTCATCGCCATACTGTCCTGCAGCCAGGGACCAGTGAGGTTTTTAAGTGACAGACATAGTGCCACATGCTCTGGAGTCTTACTCTGGCCCCAGGAGGTTTAAAGCCTGCATTGTGCTGGGTCTTGGGTAGGTCGCGTTGCTTTGTATTTCTTATACTTAACTGTACGGCCCAAAGAAGAGCCGCAGACTGAAAACTTCCTTTCAAATAGGAGCTATTGTTGTGTGTGGATTTCTGGCACTCAGCTAGATAGAAAGATTTTCTTTAACTTCTTTCAAAATAAGAGGATTGAGATGGGACTAAGAGGGGGAGAAGGAAAGTGTAGTGAAATCTGAAGTTCAGCACAACCTGAAGCTTTTAATTGAAACAAAGTGAAGTGTTTGGCCCAAATTTTCCAGTGTTTAAGACAGAAGAGATCAATTCATGATGAGTCCTAGTCAAAGAGACTCAGACTTTTACTTTTCCAACAGCTGGTTCAGATTAGTTCATCACACATGTATCCATGACCCGGTATTTGCCCAGCATTGAGCAAAGGGTGGTACATGGCTAAGTGGACATAATTCTTGACTTCTAGAAGCTTCCAGTCTATTCTGGAAAGTCGACACTAAAATATAGCATTGTAGCACAAAATTTTTAAAAACAGTAAGAGATCATAAAATAATAATATCAAAATCTTTCACCAGCACTTACTACACACCTGCTAGTGTTTTCCATGTATTCATTCATTTCATCCTCAAAATAGTCCATGAGAGACATACTGGTTTTACTCCCATTTACAGGTGAGGAAATTGAGGCAAGATAGCACAGCTGGACCGTGGCAAAGATAAGGTCCAAACTCAGAGGCAGCAGCTTCATTGGTGGCTTTTTTCTCTTTTGTGCACTTTTCCCATCCCAGTGTAGTAAATGTTGCCTGCGTGTCCTTCCATGTGTAACTCAACCTCCTTGGGTATCAGTTCTCCCACCCATGAAATGCAGAGAGTAGTAACTACCTCAGAGTTACAGTGAGGCCAAAGTGAGACAATGAATATAATGTGCTAGCTGAGACTTTCACCATTCCAAGTGATCAAGAAATTTTAGCTCATTCTTTACCTACTTGCTGGTCAATAAAAATGAAGGCAACCAAACCTGCTGTTGCTGCTTGCATTCCTTAAAAATATAAACTCTATGTGGTTGATGCTGTTAAGTTTGACGGATTATTCCAAGTCCATTTGACCAGCATGGGTTAAAGCAATGAACTGTTTCTCCATGTTCCCCTACTTTATATACATTATGACTCTGTATATGGAACCATAAAATTCAGGACAGATTTATACATACGCTGCACTGCATATTTTCATAAAAATGTTTTGCCAGGCACCTGTAATACACTGATATATGTGAGCAGTTTTCCAAAGTTTATTTCTCATAGATCTCTCTTAAATTGCATGGGAAGTGACATTTTATGACTTAACTTTTGTTTTCATGACACAACCCAATTTGCATTTCTCGCGTCGCCTTCGGGACTCCCCTCCTCCTCGGTGTGTGTTCCTCCAGTTCTTGATGCATTTCTTCAGCAAGTCTTTGCTAAAGACCCCAGTTTGGCCTCTTTTCCTGGAGAAGCCAATCCATCTGTGACTGTCTCCCAGAAATGGGCTTGAATTATTCAAATCTCATACCCTACTTGCTTGTGGGGTACTGATGCACAAAAGCAAAGTGGTCCCATTCTTTGTGTGGTGAGAGGCCTTAGCATGACAGCAGTTGTGAAATCTCACTGCCTCTTTTCCCAAATGGTTTTCTTTGCCTGAGGTTGACTCAGGCGCCCTGACGTGCAATCCCATCACGACAAGATGGAAAGGAAAGAAAGGCATACACACCAAGGACCGTGTGTAAACCACACCCTCTACAAAGGACTTTGCAGAGCCGTAATCTTGCCAAGCAACTGCACTTCTGGTGGCATTTGACCTTATTAAAGAAAATAGTTGTAGAAAGATTAAGTAAATCCACCAAGGTCCCCCAGCTAATGAGTGGTGGTGCCATTGACCCAAGCCCACCAGTGTCCAAGGCTCACAAAAGGGATTTCACGTGGGTGGAAGGCAGCTTTGTCAACTCCGTTTTACTGTAGAAGTTCACTCATTTGCACAAGCATTTATGCACTGAATATGTCACAAATGTCAGGTGATATGCGAGGTTCTGTATTTGAAGTAGTCACAGCAATTTTGGAGTTCCAAAAGGATTTCTCACTATCTCCTTCTGTGGGGCACCATTAATGAGTGTTTTGTAAGGAAATGGTGACCCACATAGAAGGAACTATTCTCCTCTTGTACTCTTAATGATCCCTGGTACATAGAGGGGTAAAATTCAAGGGGACACCAAAATCTTGGTAACCAAGATAAATAGCATTCTAATACAATATTTTAAATAATCAGGATAGGATCACACAGAGCTGAGATCCATGTAAGGCAAGGCGATGCTTCATCCAGATGAACAGTCAGGTCCTGTCTTGGTTTAAAATTTTTTTTCTTTCTTCATTTGCATTCGTTTTTATTTTTTAAGTATGGCATGAAAATAGTATTTGTTTCAGTCAACGAGATGTTAACAACCCTTAAATTCTGCACTCATGATAGAAGCCTCAGTTGCTTGCTGATTTAAGTCCTGACTCTATAAACCCAGTAGAAATAACTACAATTATTTAATGTCAGATTAGATGGAAGTACTTTCCACAAGAAAATTTGTGGAAAGCCCACAAAAACCTCTCATCAGGAAGGTGTTGGTTATGATCTGTTTTACAGACAGGGATACTGAGACCCCGGGAAGCAAAGCTGCCCCTCTGGAGGGTCCCAAATGGATCACAGATGTGCCTAAGATATTGCCATGCTCAGCCCCCGACAGGTGCTGCCCAGAACCTGGGGCTCCAGGGCCCCCAGACAGCTCCCTCCTGCCAGAAGCAGCACCGCACATTTACCCCAGGATGTGACACAAATACTGTCTTCTGCTGAATCCCAGGATTCTAGCCATTCTAAGAAGCAACATGATTTTATGTGGCATGTCCCTGCTGCCACTAAGATGACAGCAATCATAAGGTGCTAACAATTATGAGATACATCCCAACTTCAGAGATTGTGTAACAAAAAAAAAAGTGTATTCTGAAATGGAATGAGATACATTATCAGTATATCCCAAGAGGCCGCGATACCGAAAAAAAGGTCGGGGAGATTCTGCTCAAATTATTCACGCTATGACAGGCATAAGATTCGGGTAGGATGCAGATCTTTAAATATTTCGAAGTCCATTCACCACCCCAGCCCGTCAAAAGCTGCTGTGACTTCCGAAATAAGACAAATTTCAAACTAGCAGAAGCCAGAGGGTGCTTAGGTAGGAGCGTTTGCCTTCTGGAGAGATTTCCCCAAGAGAGGGAAGATCGCAGTATTCATTGTCTGATGATATTATTCGTGGATGGGTAAAGAATTTTATCTTCTTACAAAATTATTTTGAGTCACCCGGTGAGAAGGGAAGGGCTGAAGTAGCGCGGCTGATGTGAGGCTCGGAGTCTCTTTATCTTCATGGCTTCCATTTAAAGTATGTCTGTGGTGAGCTTCAGAGCTTCCCTAGCTGGCATCCAGAGTCCATACTGCTTCACATCCAGCTTCCCTGCCCGCCTGCCCAGCTGCCAGTGAGTACACCTGACAAACTGCACTGCACAATATCACATTACACTTTATCTAGGCTTAAAACATACCCAGCGATGCCAGGTCAGCCATCGATTTCTTAACCATTCTAGGACATGACCACAGAAAAGCTGAATGAGTCTCCCCATCATTTAGTTTTTTAAAATATGTCTACCAAGCACAGACACAAATCTATGGTGCAAAAGGAAGTACACCAACATTGGCTTTAAAGGCTTGCAATTCTGCCTCATGCCATTTGCTCAATCGAAATTCCAAATTGGCTAAAGTAAAAATTAAACCATCCTCTGCTGTTGTTCAGGCCCATCGAGAGGTTAATACGGAGGGTCATAGTGTGGAGCCTCGGGAGATTGCCTACGTTTGAACCCAGCTTTGCCTCAGTTTCTTTATTTGTAAAATGGGGAGAATAACGGTACCTGTAAATGAAAGGAACTGGAAATCATCACGTTAAGTAAAATAAGCCAGACCCAGAAAGAGAAATATCATGTTTTCTTTCATGTGTGGAATCTAAGAGGAAAAGAAAAAAGATGACATTAAAAATAGGAGGGAGACGATTAGAGAAGAGGAAGGGAACTGGGGTCGAGGTGGAGGGCAGGAGAAGTGTGGGGAGGAATGAAGGAGTAGAAATAGTCAAAGTACGTTTCACACCTTTACAAACATACCAAAATGAAACCTACTCTTGTGTATAATAAAAGGTGTCATGTGGAATTAAAGAGCTAATATTTGTAAATCACTTAGAATATCACCCAGCACCTGGACGTGAGATTGGCTGCTCTTTCTGACCACAGGCAGCTCCTGCTCAGGATTTCTATGCTGAATTGGTTCTCAGAGCTTGATCGTTCGCCCCAGGAGCACGAACCTGCAGTACTGAGCATGCAGTGTAAGTGGATTTGCTCCTCCTGCCCTGAGCTGCCGTTTCCTCCTTCAGCACTGGATGGATGCAAGTTAACACCTTGAAGTGCTCCCTTTAAAAATCCCAGTAGTGAAGAAAGCTCCAATGCAAATAGGTCCTAGAATAGAAGGATGCTTGGCAAGCACTCCTCATGGCTGGGTTCCCACTCTGTATATATTTCTATTATTGTTCTTACCATATGGCATGTTGTGATCGTTCTGTGACTTTGGATTCCTTGGTGTACAACAATGGATCCTTATTCTTCCTTGCACACTCGGAACCTAACTAGTGGGGTCCAGTACATGCAGGTACTTGAAAAATTCGTATTAAATCAGGCAGCAACCAATACCTGCCTCTGTGGACCTGTGGTTTGTCCATGTAATACTTACCTCCCCCTGCTCCATGCTCAGGGATCCTCTTCCTCTGTCCCCTCACCGTGAGACCAGCTGCATCATTGATCTGCAAAGGAATCGGGGCACCAAGGACCAGCTGTTCACATAGATGCCCCCTGAGCAGTCATTAAAGCTTTCAGGTAGAATGCCGATCTTGGGATCTGCCTCCAGGAGCATCTCCGAGGGGATCTGGGAAGCCACCGATCGCTTTGGAAATAGCCACAGCGATAAAACCAATAAATCTCATGCATGAAAGTGGCAATTGCCCTTTATTTAGAATCTTTACACCTCAAAGATAAAAGGCCTGCCTGACAGCGAGTTTGGTGAAGAAAGAAGCTACTTTTTAATCTGTCAGAGAAAGGAGACGGCTAAGGGTTGGAAATGAAGTTATGAAAAGTTATCAGAGCCTCGAGAGAAGAAATCTCTGTTCAGCACTCAGTGTGTTTTGAATGTAGTTGGATCTTTAGGAACTTTGAAGTTGGGGAAATTGGATCTGAGAGAACAAAGGGGACTAAATTCATTGTTTATTGTTGTATAAAAATTATGCCAAAGCTCGGGGGCTTCAAACAATGAATATCTATCAGCATACAGGTTCCATCAGTCAGGAATATAGCAGCAGTTTAATTGAAATTGTGGCTCAGTGTTTCTTGGAGGAGTGTGGGCAGGATGTGGGCAGGGCTGCAGTCATGTGATGTCTTGAGTAGGGCCAGAAGGTCCACTGATGACTCACACACATGGCTTTTGGGAGGAGACCTCAGTCCCTCACCACAGGGCCTCTCAGCAGGCTGCTTCAGTGTCTTTGTGATGTGCCAGCTGGCTTCCCCAAAAGAACAGAGTGAGCAAGCGTTGTGCAGAGTCTTCGTGGTATAGTGTCATCTTTGTGTCAGGGCCCTTGGGCTGCCAGAACAAAGTACCATTAACTGGTGACTTCCAACAGCAGAAATGTGTTTTCTCAAACTTCCAGAGGCAAAAAGTTCAAATTTAAGATGTCAGCAAGGCTGTGCTCTCCATGAAAACTCCAAGGGAGGAATCCTTCCCCGCCTCTTCCTAGCCCAGCTTCCAATGGCTGCCAGTTACCCCTGACATCCTTGGCTGGTAGAAACATTCCAGCCTCGGTCTCCATCTTCTCCTGGCTGTCTTCCTTAGTGTGTCTACATTCTTAGAAAAGCGTCAGTCACTAGATTGAGGTCCACCTTAAACTGAGTATGACTCTGTGTTGAACGATTACATCTGCAAAAAGACTGTTTCCAGAGAAGGCCACATTATGAGCTTCTGGGCTGACATTGATTTGGGGAGCAGACAGAGTGGGGGACAAAAGACTATGCACCCCAGTCTACTCAGGATCACTTCTGTTTTATCTTATTCATTATCAGGAAGCCACTAAATGTAGCTCACACTGAAGGGTATGGGAATTAAACTCTGTCTCTTGAAGACAAGTATCAAAGAATTTGTAGATATATTTGAAAACCAGCACAAAAGGGTACCATTATAATTTTCTAGCCTCATGAGAGGTTGTATAGTGAAAAGAGAAGATCACTGATAGACTTTTTCTGTTTTTTAATGGTTATAGGTAGCTGGAAAAGACCACACAAAGTAAATGTTCTCGAAATGGGAACCAAAATTTCTTTAAAAAAGTGAATGAAAATGTTTCGACTAGGAGGTTAAACGAAAATAAGTCTACTATAATTAAATTTAAAATGAAAATTGGGCTATGAATACAACCATCAACTAATTCTTAAAACAAAGAATGGATTGCCTTTTTATATTTTCCCCTATGCTATAGCTTTTCATATGATTTACATTTGACTTTCCCACTACAATCATAAGGAAAGTTATTTTACAAAATTCAATTATGTTATCAATATTCCTTAATTTCTTTAGTATTCATGTCATTCTTTTCTATAATGCCTAAGGGTTGTTTTGCTGGAGGATTTCCTGTTCTTCAATAATGTCTAGTAAGGCGTCTGCCAAATCATCGTTTATCAATAATTCTGCATGTGATTCCAGTAATTCTTCAACATCACTTTTTTTAACCTCATGAAATCTTCCATTTTTGGAAAATTTAAAAATTTATTATCAATTTACAGAGTATTGTATAAGACCATGTTTCATAATAGGCAAGAATTGAACAGTAATGATGTTGACTAATATTCTAATGCTGAGGACTGATTTTGAATGGGGACTGATTTTATAAGTAGTCAATTCTGTGATAACTATTTTCATGCTATTGTGAATTTACTTCTCTCTAAAACCTTACAACTATATGACCACAATCACAAGACAAAAAGCCCAGATAACAAAGACTTCCTGACATTTTTTTCCTTTCTATGATTCTATCTCTATTCCACTGAAGACGTTAGTAAAATCTTTCCATGTTTTTAAGCAATAGTATAAAAAATAATACTCAACAGAATTACTATGCAGAAAGAAATATTGCTATAGGAAAATGATGGTATGTATAATTAGAAATTGTTACAAAGATTAATTGCATTATGAGCATCTTTACTGAAAATGGGCCCATAGCACTTCAGATAACCGGGAGATCTTATAGTTTGATTCCAAGAAAGTCTTTTTCAGGGAGAAAAGCCAAGCAGCATTTTGTGGTTACAGTTTAACCTGCCCTGTAACAGAGGTGCAGAATTTGTTCTTAAAAAGTCTCAGGGAGTCTAGAACCACAGCACAAAAGAAAGCAGTGTGATAAAAAATAAATGAAAAGGGGTCTTGTTTTACAAATGCAATGACGTGGTCAGAGAATTGCCAGTTAGAGTCCGTTTCTGAGCCAAACATTCAGGACCCAGCACACTAAGCTCTCCCCTCTCCTCTTCTCACAGCAGCCCTCTCCAGCCCCAGTTTACCCACTTGGAATGTGCTAGAACACGCTGCCCAATCTCCATCAATACCAACTTCAATACACAACAGATTTCTTGTAATGGATATAGTCACCACATTTAACTTATCATTTGCTCGTAACTTAACAAGGCTGCCTTTAAGCATCCCTTTGCTCAGCCTCTCAAAGTAACCAGTTCGCAACCCACACTTGCTCACTTTTCTGCAACCATAATGAGTTTTTCTTATCTCTCACAAGTTTGTAAAAACTGAAAGCCAGCTGAAGATAGAGGGTCAGGTTATATGGCTCCATATGCTGTTACCCTACTCAGACCAAACATTTCCGTTTTAATTACTTATTTGATTTATTGACATGACTTTTACTAAAAGCAGAAATGGTTTTATATGCATAAAAATAAATGATTAGCTCTCTTCCTATATATTTCTCTAAGTGAGTGCATATGTGGGAGGGAGTGTCGTGTCAGTGGCACCTTATGTTCTTCAGGGACAGTCTCCATCGGGTAAACCTGGTGGCCAAGACACTAAAACTGTAGAACTTTAGACACTGCAGGACCCAGTGATTGTCGACACTCAAGTGTCACACTTCCCAGTAGCAAGCACAGGGGTATCTCGTGTGACAGGGCTCGATCTCTGAAGTGAAGTGTCTGATGGAGTCACAGGAGAGATTTTGAAATTTTCACAGCTGCTGCACACAGGAAGCCCATTCTTTGACTCTCCGGGTTTCTTTTATAATTGTGTGGTGCTCCCCACAGCCAGTCTCTCATCCCAGCATCCATCTCCTTTCTTGATGCTGGTCGTATCCTAATAGCACCCTCTTTGCTTTTTTTCTCTTTTAAAATAAGAAGTGTTATGGGCAGAAAGGTGCAACGTCAGACTCTGATGGCTGTCCACTTAAACACTGTTCTCTTCTTCACCTGCAGAGTGATAATTCTGTTCAGGTGACCCTTCTCAGAAAACATGGCTCCATCTCTCTTGAGAAACAAATCCCCAGTACTCTTAGACCATCATGGCAATCCCACACAGTTTCTAAGGGACTGCTTCAGCAGCAGACATGTGACCCTGTGAGACAAGATGAGAAAATGTCAGGGCACCTGTGGGAAATGTTTTTCTTGTCCTTAAAAAGAGAAACAAGGACGAGACAGCCCCTTCTCTTCTTCTAGTCATGGCCTGTGTGCATGTAAAGTCTGCTACTGCTAATGAGGCAAAACCTACATAGAAGACAGAGTCACAGCCAAGCAGGGGCAGAGCCCTGACACACCCAGCTTGGTACCTTCCCTACTTGAGGATAGCTTGTCAATCAGCTCCTTAAACTTAGGCTAACGGAGTCCAGGTTTTCAGCTACTTGTGCCAATGGTGTTGAACAAAGTAGGCAAAATAATAAATCTCCCCATGCTGTGTCCTTTGCGTGGAGGAAGTGTCTATCCTGTGTTGGTGATTTTGAGAACTGGCCAAGGTTTCTTCAGTGTGCAGTGAACCACTCCTTGCTCCAGTTTCCCATGGAATCCTGTCTATACATGCTGCTGCTATTTTTTCTGTTTACTGGGGCTTGACTATGGTGGGTTTTTCTTTCCACACACACATTGGAATTTCCCACATAGAAGAGCCAGAAACAGTGCCGGGTCACCCTTAAATCTCCCTGCCAAAAAAGGTGCATTCTTAGGCACAGTGGCTCATTGGAGAAGTTGATACTGGAGTTGGAGATGATGCCAGGGTCATGGATATAGATAAAGGTCATGGAACGAGATAAGGAGACTGTGAAAATCAACTATCAGTCTCTACGCACTGATCAAGCTACGTAGGAAAGTAACTACACATGGCATATTGCAGAAGACTTGATGTGGCTGTGGAAGCCGGAAGTCCTGACTTACGGAGCAGCAAGTAAAAGAGGGGATGGCAGCAAGTGGGCAGGCTCTTCCGAAGGGTAAGCAAGAGGGCTCCATGTTATGAAAGAAATCGGGCCCATCTGGGACAGCAGGGGCCCGCCCCACTGACCGATGAAACAAAAGCCATTGCCATCGGTCCCTACTGCCATTGTTTAGTCCTCTGGAATATTAAGAAGCCCATGCCCAAACAAGTTCATGGATCTCAAGAAATGGGTTCCTCTCTGTTTCATTTTCTGTTTCTTCACAGATAAACCACAAATCTGTTCTCCCAAGATCTGTCTGTTGCTGTTATGGCTTCAGTGTTGATCTGTTTTGTTTAAGATGTCTGAAGTAGTACCTGCACTTTGGAGGGCTGTGTTTCTGATATTTTAGTCCATGTTCAAAACCACTTGACTTAAGGCTGGAGATTTAGCTCAGTGGTTAGAGTACTTGCCTAGCACGTAAAAGGCTCTGAGTTCAATCCCCAGCACCAAAAATTTAAAAAATTTTAAAACACCACCTACCGGACCTTCCCTCTCATGTAGCTAGTGTCCCGTTGATGATGTCTTTATGAAATCTTTCTCATGTGTTTTTGTCCTCTGAGCTTCTATAACCTCGATTATTCAAAATGGAAACATCATCTTCCCTATCCTCAAACTTAAACCTGTTCTCCAAAGCCAAAAACATAGGAAAGAGCCCCCAGTTTCTCCATCCTTTTATCTATCCCTTCCCAAGTCTGTGTTATTATAGCCACAAGCAAGATAGCGAGATTAGGTTCAGAGTTCAATTACATTACAACAGCTATCATTGGGACAGAAATGCCCTAAGAATATGATCAGAAGAATTGCATTCTGCCTTTTTTCTTTCATCAGACATCTAATGAATATATATCAGGTTACTCCATTTGCCCAGCAAGGCCCCAGTCTCAGCGGTCAGAGCGTGAGCTCCAAAATAAACAGGACCCAAGTGTGAAACTCTCCCTTGACCCTTGTCAGTTATGTGGTCTTAAACCAAGGAAATGGCAAGTGCTTAGCGGGCTCTATATTAGGCACTGTGCTAATAAGCACTTTACCTGCCTCACTTGCCTCTGTTCCAGGTGAAAATCTATGATTTGCCTAAGATCTTACATGAACCCAAGATTCACATCCAGTTCTGCCAGACTCCAAAGTGTCACATACAAGCCCTGCATTCTGTTTACTCTATCCCCTTGATCCCAAGTATTCATATGCGGAAGAAGTTAGGTGCTTACTTTCTCTGAGTGTAAGGAATAAGTAATACACGAGAATTAAGACCCCCTCCCACACTGTATGACATTAATACTTCATTTATTCTAAACATTAGCGACCCACTGTTAACTGACTGGCTATATGGTGCCAATTCTTAGAACTGATTTTCACGTGATTCCTCTGCCAGAGCTATATTTTTTTATCATTTTGGAAGTTTTCTATTTTTCTAATTCATGCTTCCTTTCCATTTAGGCCTTCGGCTTACTTTATTATAGTCACTCGATCAGAGATCAATCTCTTCCAACCGAACTCCTCCAGGGCTCCTAGCATTCCTTAAAATACCTACTCATCGGTCAATGCCTGGGTCAATAAGAGGACTTACCTAATACTGATGAAGAAATCAATGGACTTTTCTTTACATTGTTTACATTGTTACTTACCTCTTCTTCAAGCTAGTATGCTTTTAGCCACAATGATCTGTGTGTGGTAGGAAAGCACTGGGTATATTCGAGGGGTGTAACATTTTTGCTCAACAATGAATATGTAACTAAATGAAGATGGAAGCCCTGGTGTTATGCATTTGTGTCTCCTCCAAAAAACATTTTTGAGGTCTTGCTTTGTGCCAGTTACTATTAAACAAGGACTACAAATGTAAGTAAAATAAAACCTATCTCTGACATTGGTAAGCACACAATTTTTTAGAAAAAAGAAAAAAAATGAATGAGAACAAAATAACTATTATTCACGGAAGTCGATGGAGGGTACAACGGTGGTAGATGGGAAGGAGCAATCCAGTCTTTGATGGAGGAAGAGGAGACAAGGACAGAGCAGTTACGAAAGGTGCCAGCGAGCTAATCACCAGGCTTCCCTGAACATCGCTGTGTCTTTTCTAGTAATGTTCTCTGTGTCTGAGAAGTACAAGATCTGTATGGAGAGGTAGTTGCTGGGTACCGAGGGCAGGCACTTGCTGTCTTACAGAATGTCTCATTGGATTTCTGTGGAAGTTTTGATAATGCATCGAGTCATTCTAGAAAATAATTATCAGTCTTCACAGAAAATAAGAAATGCAGCTCTTTCTCTCTGAGTAATAACTGCACTCAGCTCTTCATAGCAATTAAACAGTTCCATCCAATGTAACTGAGTTAGCACACAAGTCACCTCAAATATTTATTTCTTATGATTTCTGTACCCATGGCGGTTCTAAGAGCCATATTCTGTAGGGGGTTAAAGACAAATGGAGGTTGATTTTTAAGGTACTGATCAGGCTCTTTTCTACAACAGAAAGAAATCTGCTAAGACATCAAGAACATATATCCAAAAGACTAGAGTGGTATCGAGACCCAGGCAAGATGGTTTAGTGAGAAATGCTCCAAATTCAGAACCCAGAGCCGGGAGCCCTAATGCCAGGTGTGATTTGGAAATCAACTACCTCTCTGGGACCTAGTGTTTTTTTCGATCTATTAATATACATTTGCAAGATGAATGAATTAACAGATTAATGTAAGATGAAGAACATAATACCTGCGACACCTATTTCATAAGAGTTTTAAACAAGGTAATTAATTATACATTGGAAAGATAAAATGCTCCAAGACACTTACCTCCTAGTTTTAAACCAGCAGCAATAAATATCACTTTAAGAATTTCAGAATCTCAGAATACACAGGTTCTTCCATTATCCAAATTTGCCCTTGACCAGAAGAGAAGAAATGTTAACTCGAAGAACAGGTGTTATATTGCATTTTTATTAGACAATCAGCTGCTTAGAAATTCCAACAAGGTAGTCTGCTGTGGACCAGAATGAAAAATAAAATTTAGATGTTATAATTATTGTAAATTTTCCACTATCACTGAAATAATGACAAATAATCATAAAATCCTTCATATAGGTATACTACTTGATATAAATATAAAATACTTTACATTTTTCACGTTCATTCAGGCGCACAAAAAAGGCACTATTTCATAAAGTCATGGTGTTAACTCATATTTTAGGGCAGTATTGTATAGTGGAAAAGACAAATGTTCTGGAGTGACAGAGGACTGGGTTCAACCTGACTGATGTCACCTGTGTGACCTTAGAACTATCACTTCACAACTTCCGGTCACAATTTCCAATATATCTGGCCTTTCACCCCCAACACAACAAGGTGATCATAAGTGGGAACCACAAGTGTTAGTCCTCAGCTCACGCCCCACTGTCACAGGTAGAGGAGGGATCTACTTTTGTATCCAGTGTTCTGATGATGCTAAACGGAGAAGCTCATATTTTCTGGCTACTCAGCTTTCCAAGGGAAGCTATGCCAGGCCCTGCTACTCCAATTCTGTTTTCAGTGCCTCTTCCTCGGAGATTTTTAAGTCTTGGGGCTTAAACAGTCCTAGCCTGAATTTTTTCACTGACTGAATTCCCCAAGTTGTGTGTGCATGTGCGTGTGTGGTCTGAACTCAAATGAGTCTGCAGGCCCTGCCCGCATCAAAGCTCGCACAATAGTCAGTCTCTAGTTCTTTGGCAAGCCTCACATCGCCTTTCTTCCTTCACTGTCCTTTTCTGTCATGCCAAGTGCTTTACTCCCTGATTAAAACTTACAATGGAAGGAACTAAGCACACACAGCAAAATTAAAGCATGGCAACAGCTTCCCTCTCTCCAACGCACTGAGGTCCACAGGGAGCATTTCCTATACCTACACCCTTCCTGCCCAACCCTCTCCCCCTGGTTTTCTCAGTTTTTTGTGCCACCACATTTTCCTAAAATTTGATGCATATTATATGCAGTTATTTTTAGATGTCCATTTTCTCTATGCCCTGGAAGGTGCTTGGCCAGAGTGTCCCGAGCACTTGACACAGGCCCTCCCCACTGTTCAGCAGCGAGTGAATGAATGAAATCTTTCTGTTTTTCCCTACTACGTACTGGGGATGGGAGTAGGCAGGATGCCACAGGTTTCCCTGCACGCTGGTGTAGAGAAGAACTGGGCTAAGCTGCCCACAGTGCCTTGTTCTTGTGCCACCCAACCTCTGTGCTTAAAGTACTTGGCTGTCTCCAAACTCTTAGCTCCAGCTGTCTGACTTCCTCCGGGACCTACTTTTCATGTGTGTTAGGTCCTGTGCCTTTTGCAAAGTGGTTTTGCATAGAATATGTCACTAAATTTACAACAAGATCGGGGGATCTTGGGAAGAAGAATCCCAGAAGAAGTGATGATATTTTTCCTTGGCAGTGTGTGTACCTTGGCGAGCAAAAGTGGCAGGTGAGAAATGGAGAACCAAACTTCAGCCTACGTTTTCAGGTGCCTCACTTGCCTTTTGGCCACATCAACAGAAATCATAGTAGTCCATTTGTTTACTCCTGACAGTGGTCTCTTCCAAGCTGATGGGTGAAAAATGCCTGTCAAAATGTAAAGCCGGCCTGAGAGGTGTGTTGATGGTAAATGAGGATGCAAATTTCTACATGGTATTTAATTTCTTCTTTCTGCCCCTTCTTTTTTCTTCCTCCCTCTTGGATCTTAATCACCATTACCATCATCAACGCCCTCTTACCTTCATTCCTGCTCTTCCTTCCATTTCTCTGTGGGGCTAATTCTTACTTGTGCTCTCGTTTGCCTATCACCTGTGTCACCTTCTGTCACCTCTTTGCAGCCCTTCTCTGTGTTCACAAGCATTCTGTTCCACCCATATGGTGCTTATCGCTAGCACTGCCCATTCAGTTGGTTAATTGGCTGACTCCCCACTGAATTAGTTATTTTTTATAAAATACATAAATTAGTTAGTACACTGTTTGCAGGCAGTAAAATGAAATAACTGTTAGAAACTTGTGGTGGTGATGTTTACCCTCTTCCCACTGCCGCATTCCATGGTTTGAATTGACAGGTACCAACCACAGAAAACACCTTTCTAACAAGCCTAATTTTATCTTCCCTTATGCAAGTTCACATTTAATATCTGAACTGGGCTCAGGTGTGGTGTAGGAGGAAAGCGTGTTTGCTGAATGGGAGTAGCAAGCCGTCGATGCTTGGAAATTAAAGAAAGACAGTTGTATTGTAGCAGACAATGGTTCCAACTCTGAGGCCTACAAAGCAAATCTTAATTCACAAATGTGGGTCAAGGGAAAGCGGCTTATACAACCTCAGCTGGGATCCATCCTTGCTGCCTCCTGCTCAAAGGCTCCTGTGTCTCCCACACATGCCCCTCCCTGTCCTTGACTGTCATCTCTTCCGGTGGGAGGGGCTTAGTTTTCCCACAAGGTGGGGCTGCTATCAGCCCAGCAATAGATACCCTCTGAGAAGCTGTGTCCAGATGCAAGATATTTACCTACAAAACCCTGAAGCAGCTGGAGTACAAGAACACATTGTTGTGCCACTCTTTTGAGAACTTTCTCATGTTCTCCCTATAAAAAGCTAGAGGAGTAGGGAGATGAGTTGGGTCCCACTCCCACAGCACAACCTCACACTATGTCTGGCCACCACCTTGGCCTCTGGAAACCTTATAAGTTTACCCAATACAGTCTGCTCGTACATGACATGGAGATGGTGCCATTACCTCCAGCCTCTACCAATGACGGCCTTTATCCCTGACAACCATCTGAAGTGAGTCTCATCAGCCCTGTTAGCAGCTGAGTTATCTGGAGTTTGGGTCATTTAAGCGACTCTCTGAAGGCCTCCATAAGCAGAGAGGCAAAAGGGTTCAGGCCAAGCTTGTCCGACACCAAAGCCCTCTTGCTTCCCCACCTTCCTCCCCTGGAGATGGGCAATCATCTGCTACTGGTGGAAAAGACCCTTCCCCAGCCTCTTGCCAGCCCAGAGGCAGAGACCCTGCTGGTCTCCCTGAACGTGCAGGTAAAGAGGAAGGGACCCTCAGTGGCCCGACTTTGCTATGATGATACGGACAGCAGCGATTTCCCCTCCATCTAAGTAATTGCCGTTGTACAAGTGGTGCTCCGGGGCGTGCATAGAGACTCCAAGGAAGGAGCCGGCACCATGAAGAATACACATCCTCTTCCTGCTTTTCCATGAAAATGCAGAAAGGGCTGGATGTGCTCTATAAATTGAAGTCTGGGCTAATCTCTAAATCATCCTCATGCATCATATATCGCTTCTCAAAAGGAAAGAATATGCATTAGAGAGATTTCTTCAATCTTCAACCTGCCTCTGAGCACCCAAGATCAATGTGGAGGCTGATTAAGTTGTGCTCTATAGATTTCTGCAGTCAAGTTCATCGAGGCGCCCATTTCTCTTCCCCTAATGATGCCGAACCCCAAGCTTTTCTCTGAAGTGCTTTAATTTTCCCTCGGTCATTGCCAGAAGACAGTGACTAAATGAACTGCAAATAGGAAAAGAAAGTTACATAAATCATCTTCCTATCCTTTTCTGTGGTCTTACCATCATGTTCTTCGCTCATTATGGTGGCTCCAGTGGCTTTTTTGTTCTCAGGGGTGGAAATTAAATTATAAGCCACATTTTCAGCAATGTAACACCAAAAAAAAAAAATAAATAATAACATCACCAGGATAAATAACGAAGATAAATTAATGTCAACACAACACAATATTGTCTTACCCTGGGTTACAATAAATTCCTCCCAGCTGATTCGAGTTAGATCCTTAGAAGATTATTGTCTTCTAATATATGTATACGTATTTCAGCTCTACTGTCTACCAATGCACATTTTACAAAGCCAACTTCCAGGAAGAGACTATTATGCAGCATCCTTTTATATTCTCTGGCAGACAGTCCTCTCCAGTGATAGGATAATGAGTTTGTGGCTTGAACACAGCTCTGTTTGAAAGGTAGCACTGAAAATTAAAGTGAAGTATTAATTAAAGATTAATCAAAAGTGCTAGACCTCTAGTAAGTTCAGCGCTTTTTGCTTCATTCTGAATGGCCCGCTTTGAAAGAGTATTTCAACTTAACTAGAATTTTAATCAGCTGGGTAGAAGTTGGGAGAACAAGAGAGAAAGAGAAAGAAAGAGAACGAATCCTGAGGGTGAATGTTTAAAAATGCATCAAAGGCTTTTGAAAAATAAGCTCTTAATCTGTGTGGTGTTGGAGGGAGAGAATAGTGGGTGGATGGCAGGAGCTGTGGTTGCTTCCGGCGTCTGGTGTTAGTAGGATGTACCAACGATAAGGGTCAGCAGAAGCCTGAGGCCTAAAGCACCTGACAGTCATCTCCCAGCAGAGGCACTGGAAGAAGAGCACAGGAATCTACACTTGTCTTTGGCTCCAGAGACCTCTCTAAATTCAGACCTCTCCTTGCTAGAAAAGTGGACTCCATTTATTCCAGAACCTGCCACACGGCTAGCATTATCCTGCCCCTACCTCTCACAGAATCATGGATCTCAGAACTGAGCAGGTCCACAGCATCAGTCAACCTCACTTGCCAGCCTCCATCGAAACATAAGTTACTTCCGCAAGAGACCAGTGCTGTGTGATTATCCCCACCAAGAGAAAAATCGCTTCCCTCCAAAGCCATCCATTCCGCTGCCACCCACTTCAACCTGCATGTTCTTTCTATTGTTCAAAGTTTCTCTCCAATCATATGATCCTTGTCTTCAGTCTCTGGAGGCACAACGCAAATGTAAAATCGCCCTTTCACACACCAATCTTGCTGATATTTAAAGACAACCAGCATAATGCTCCTGGGTGTTTTCCCAGGAAATCCTCTGTGGTCCTCAAGCAGTTTGCTTTTGACCTTCCTGTCCAGGTTGCAGGTGCTCAGGTGAAACACAAAGAGCCAGGTCGACTGGATGAGTAATTCTGCACTGGCCTTTACCGGGTATGTGCCCTTGAGACATCAGGGGCATCTTTAAGCCTCCAGCTCTTCAATTGCAAAAAGATGCTGCTGAGATTTAATGACATGATCCATGCAGCAGTTTGTAGACACACATATGACAAATACCTCACCCTATAAGTGAACTACTTCTATTCTGAAATCTGGGTTACATACATGTGCTGTCAGGTCACCCCCCCGAGGAGGCCTATGTCTCGGGATACACCACACTAGTACTCCTCCCTCTGAAATAGTTATTGTTTCTCCTACGCACTGAGGACTGTGTGTTCCTACAGCATTCAGTTCCTCACAGAGCTGGGAGGCAGCACTGTTGCTATCTCTGTTTACAACTGACGAAAGACGAGATGGAAGTTTCTCGCTCAGGTCGCAGAGGGCCATGTGGTGGGGCCAAGACTCCCTCATGGTGGATCTAGCTGAAGACTCTGAAGCATGTGGAAGTCGTCCTGGGGGAAGTGGAAGTGGGAATCCTCTAGAAAAGCTTCCTCTTATACTGGCAGATTCCCACTGCTGGCTCCGCTCAGTGTTTCAGACCTGTAATCTAGCTGCAAGAGAGCCAGAGAACACTATTTTCCTAGGCTGTATTTTGAGCAAGGAGGACTTGTAATAGGACATATAGTCATCCCTCAGCATTCCCATGGGAACAGTGCCAGAAGCCCTTGTGGAAACCAAAATCACTGATGCTCAAGTCTCTTACATTAAATGGCATAGAATTTGTCTATAACCTGTGAATATCCTCTTGTATACTTTGTCATCTATAGCTTACTTATAATACCTAATACAGCATAAGCGCTATATAAATGTTGTTATAGCATATTACTTAGGGAATAATGACGAGGAAAACAAGAGACACAGTTTTTTCTGAATATTTTCAATTCACAGTTGGTTGAACCCACAGATAGGCAGAGCTGACTAAATAACGGAGATCTAGGGAGTATGAGGGGTAGCAAGCAACAAATATCCAGTGCAAAAAAAGAAGCACATGTCATCATTCCTTAAACCCATGTCATCCAGTCTCTGTCTTGGCTTTCTCCTCTCTGTCAGGGGTAAAGTAAGCAGCAAGGCCACATGCTGGCGTCTTTGCCACAATAAAGAATCAGTTTTCTATCCCTGGAACTCCTGCAGCCCAGCCCTGTGAGCACAGGGGTGGGAGAAAGCCACTTGATGAATAAGAATGACAGGAATTAGAAATATGGCCAAATGGAATTCTAAACTGGTGTGGCTCTCAGAAATGGCTTCTTTAAAAGTACCATAATTTTTCTAAATCAGAAGTAGGGGAGAGAGAATGGGAGACAGAGAGACAAAGACAGAGAAAAGCATTCCAGCCCTACTCGGTGCAAATCTTATGCATTCAGCAGAGACCGCTAGACTGTCTGAAGCAGCCCAGGCTGCTCCTCACCCTCAGTCACCCACGTCAGAGCTTCTCTTGACTTCTTCACATCTACATCGCCCCTTCATCCCATTGGAGTCCCTTGGGAACCCTGTAATGAAGTCCCAATCACCTTCTGTTCTAGGAAAGGACAAAGCCTCGAACACCAGCCTCCCCTGGATAGTAATCCTATCGAAGGCCTCGAACAAGCCACTTGCCTTCCGCACCAGACTTTCCAAGTTTTTCCAGTTGAGGTTATAAGTATAAGTGCCCTGTTGGGCTAATCAGAGAATTAAAATGCCACCACACTAACTGTCTTAGTTACCTTCATGTCACTGGGACACAATGTCTGATGCCCACAATTTAAAAGGAGGAAGGTTTATTTTGACTCACAATTTGTAGAGGTTTTGGTCCATAGCTGGCTGGCTCCAAGGCAGGGTGGCACAGCACAGGGACCTGGCAGAGGAGAATTGCTCCTGGCAAGGCAGAGGGAAGCAGAGCGAGTTCAAGGGAGGAGGGAGGGAGATAGCCCCTTCCAGGCTATATCCCCGGTGGCCTACCTCCCTCTCCCAACATTACATTTAGCTATAAACTCAGGGTGGCCTAATTCACTGATGAGTA
>PVJO010024495.1:0-24285 GCA_004026905.1 Hystrix cristata | reverse complement strand
CCAACCTTTGGCACCAGGGACCGGTTTAGTAGAAGACAGCTTTGCCATGGACCAGGGAGTGGGAGGATGGTTTCTGTACGGTTCAAGCTTGTTACATTTATTGTGCACTTTTCCTATTATTATTACATTAGATTCTCATAGGAAGGCATGACCCGCGTCCCTCACATGTGCAGTTCCAAAGAACTGCAGTCCGCGCTCCAATGAGAATCTAATGTCCCGCTGATCTGAGAGGAGGCAGAGCCTAGGCGATAATGCGAGTGATGGGAGGGGCTGGCTGTCTCCTATCATTCACCTCCTCCCATGATGCCCCTGTCCTTGAGGATGGGGCTGCTACTAGCAGATGAGGACTGCCCACCCGTCAGCCAGGCCTGTGACAGCCACCTGCAGAGTGGCAGCAGCCAGGGCTTCCGGGTCAGCTTGGCCTGGGTTCGAGTCCTGGCTCTGCCTTGCTGACCTCTGTGTCTTTGGGCAGATTTCCTCATCTCTCTGAGCCTCGGTTTCCACATCTGGGAAATGGGGATATAAACGGCACCAGTCAGCCTTGTCGGAGGTATGAGGCAAGGCCTGTGCGGTGCACGCGGGGACACAGCAGATACCTAGTGGGTGGTAGCCGTTAGCTCGTCTTTGCATTCTTGGTAGCCACTGCAGCCCTGAGGAGTCTCCCCGGGCCAGCCCAGACTCCGTTGTCCCTTCACAGGGACTGGGTGTCCCTTGAACTCATCACGCCTGCCAGCCACATATGTCACCCAGTGGTTCAAGGTCTGCGTTTCCCTTGCTGTGCCCAGCTGGCCTCTGCTGTACTGACCTCTGCCCAGGAGTCTCCTGCAGCTCTGTGTGCGGCTGTCTCCTGTGTCCCCACCCAGGCTCTGGCACAGATACCACCTTTCCCACTGCCTTGTCGTGCCTGGCCTCCCTCCTCGGTGCCCTTCTCTCCCCGCCATTCATCCTCCGATGGCCCTGACTGTCTAAACCCAGCCCTGACCAGCATCAGGTCAGGTCTCTGCCCGTCCCAAATGCCGGCTCCGTGAGGATAGGGGCCTGCCCGTCTCACTCACTGATGTGCCCTCCGAGCCTGGCACTGTGCCTGGCACAGAGTTGGTGCCCAGTGAGCATTTGGTGAAGGGAGAAACGAGGCTCAGAGGGAGAAAGGGATTTGCCCAGTTTTCAGACTCCAACCCAGGCCTCCTGAGCCTCTGCCCGGGCCGCTGTCCGCACTTGGCACCGGGGCAGCGTGGGACATGCAAGGCGGGAGGGGACGCACCCCGAGGCCGGGCCAGGCCGAGGCAGCCTCCCCGAGTCACGTGTCTTGTCTCTGTCAATCCACTGCTTAGGTGTATAGAGCGCCTTTTGGTGACTTCACCAAGAAGCTGACCGCTTGTATGTCTACAGTAGGGCTGCTCCAGGCCGCGAGCCCCTCCCGCAAGTGGATGCTGACGACCTTGGCCTGTGACGCCAAGCGGGGCTGGAAGTTTGACTTCAGCTTTTACGTGGCCGCCAAGGAGCAGCAACATACCCGGTAACAGCCTCTCAGAGGATGCAGACGAGCCCCGTCCGCCTCTCTCTCTCTGTGTTTCACGTGAGAGATGCCACCAGGCAGCTTCAGGAAACTGCTCTCCATTTCCACTGACCTGCTCAGATGTCTCTGTCCCCAGGACCCGGACTGGGGACACTGGCAAAGACCACAAGCCCGTGATCTGCCTGCCCACTCTGCTGCTGTCCCCCGACAGCTCCACAGGGATGGCAGTGGCCATGTCACTACTCTGTAGTCAGGGTTCCACCCCAGGACCTTTACATTTGCTGCCTCCTCTGCCCAGAATGCTCCCCCAGCACCTGTGTGGTTGACTTCTTGAGATTCAGGTGTCACCCAAACCTCATCTTCTGACAGAGGGTGTGGCTGAGCAGAGCTCCCCCATCCAGAATCACCTGCCCGGTCTCTCCACTCATCACCCGCTGCCCTCTCTGGCCCTGTCCCACCTGTGACCTGTCTGTCCCCAGGAGCAGTCCCCATCCTGCAGGGCACGTTAACAGGTTTGCCCCTGCTGTGTCCCCACATGCAGTGTCTGACATGCAGCAGGTGCTCAGTAAATATTTGCCAAATGAGGATGTGAATCCCCCAGCATTTCCTGCCAGCGCCGACCCACACTCTGTATGTGTATTTATTTAATGTGGAAAGTGACGACTCTGTGCCCCCCACCCGGGCTGTAGCGGAGTGAGGGGCTGTGTCTGTCGTGGCCACCTGCCATGTCTCAGTCCCTGCCTGGGGCCTGGCTGCAGCCTGACAGCCAAAGGACCAGAGGCTGCGTTCTCTGCCTCACAGGGTCTCCAGGCCCCGGGGCATCCCGCCCCCGAGCACTGAACGTGCCCCTGTGTTCGCAGATCCAGTGGTCTTTTTCACTGGCTCTGTGTGGGGCTGGTGGACGAGGGTGAGCCAGACAGATGAGGCTGCTGCCCTCGGACCACACACGGGAGACAGGCAGCTAACAGGTGAACAGCAGTGTGAGCACAGAATACCCATGTGTACTCCGGGAGAAACACCCCCCTCCACCCGGTGACACGTGGGGACCCAGGTCTCTAATGGGACTGGCTTCAGGGCATCGAGGTCCCACACGAGGCTGAGCACGTGGGACAGAGGGTGCAGCTTGCAGTCAGGGTGGCCGAGACGGCTCTCACTGGGTCCCTGCCAGCCCTCTGCCTGACGTGTCCCGAGCCCAGCGCTGGGTTGGTGCTGCACACGTGCAGTGGCCAGGGGCTGGGGCTGCCTGGTGAGTGTGAAACGTTCTAGAAAAAGCTCCACACTCCATCAGGTCCAGCAGTCAGTAGGCTGCTTGCCGCGGAACCCCTGCTTCAGACAGCTGCCGGCTGAGGCGGGCTGGGACCCGCACCCTTGTGCCCCCTGGAGGAGAGTCTGAGCACACTGCTTCCCTCTCCCCTTGGCAGGGGTGGGATGGGCGAGGCTAGGTGGGTCTGCAGACCTCCATCTGTGCTTGCAGCCTCAGCCCCGGCCTCCCTTGCCTCCACAGGAAGTTGTACTTTGCCCAGTCCCACAAGCCCCCTTTCCATGGGCGCGTGTGCACGTCGCCCCCTGGCTGTCTGCTCAGCTTCAGCCCTGATGGGCCTACCAAAGGCTCCTTCTACGTGCCCAGCGAGAAAGGTACCCATGGGCTGCTCCCGGGCAGCTGGGGCCTGGTGACCTGGACCTGCCCTCCTCACAGCCCGGGCTCCCTCTGCAGCGCCCAAGGGCCGCCTCTCTGCCACGTTCGGCTTCAACCCCTGCATGAACACAGGCTGCGGGAAGCCGGCGGTGCGGCCCCTGGTGGATACGGGGGCCATGGTCTTCGTGGTCTTTGGCATTATTGGCATCAACCGCACCCGGCAGGTGGACAACCATGTCATTGGAGACCCGGTATGCGGGCCATCAGCCCAGCCCCTCCCGGCCCACTGACTCCTTGATGGCTCCTCCAGTCCTGGGAGCCCTGCTCCTTTGGACAGCTGAGGGGGGCTGATTTACAGTCAGTTGGGGCCCCTAAGGGGCTAGAATGGAGACAAGGGGGTGCACATGGAAAATCCCTGCCTCTTTTGGCGCCTGGAGAGCGGGCAGCTTGTCCAGTCCTACCTCCTGGTCTTAGATGTGGTGCTCCCCATTCCCCGATGTCCTCTTCTCTCTGCTCATGCTGCAGTACCGGGCTGGGTGCCGAAGCTCTGGAAAGAATAGGTTAAACCGGGTGACAAGCGCTGAGGCTTTGTGGTGGACCTACCAGCCACAATCAAGCCAGGGCCACAGGATGGCCAGCGTGACCTAGGTCAGGGGCAGGGTAGGGTGTGGAGGTCAGCTGTTCAGTCCCTCTGGGGTCCATGTTCCAAGCAGGGACCAGGCTGGGGGCTGAAGAGGGCAGACGCTGCTGTCCGGGGAGGCTGTGGCTGGCAGAAGGGAGGAGAGAAAGGCAGGAAGTCCAGGTGGGCAGTGATGAAGAATGCTGTAAGGCAGGGCAGAGCGAGAGTGACAGGGACGGCGGGCTACCGTACGGAGGGTTGGAATGCGATGTTGATGGCGGTAGCCGGGAGCTGCTGAAGGGTGTGCCCCAGGGGTGAGTGGTGGAGGCAGAGACCAGGACCGAGTCCCTGTCTCACTGAGGGGCCCGGGTGGTCTGTGTCTCCTTGGGAAAGGGCAGTGTCATCTACGATAGCACCTTTGACCTCTTCAAAGAAATTGGGCACCTGTGTCGCCTCTGCAAGGCCATCGCGGGCAACTCGGAGCTGGTGAAGCCGGGCGGGGCGCAGTGCCTGCCCTCAGGTGCATGGGTGGGGTTCGGGTACCCTGAGGGAGGGCTTGAAGTCATGCATGCCAGGGGCAGCCTGTAGGGAAGGTTCCAAAGTCGGGGCTGGGGCAGAGGGCCTCACAGACACCTGGCTGAGGTCACACCTGGGCGGTCCCCGAGAGGGCCCCAAATGTCACTGTTCACCCGTTGGTGGATGCGTGTGGCAGGTTTGCCAATAGAAAGTACAGGTACTTTGGACACCTGGGTGGTGGGTGTGGGACGGGCCACTCCACCCACTTCTCACCGGCACCCTACCCATCCCCGCAGGCTACAGTATCTCCACCTTCCTGCGGATACTCCACCCTGAGTGCAAGGAGCTGCCCGAGCCCAACCTGCTGCCAGGACAGCTCTCCCACGGGGCAGTGGGTGTCAAGGAGGGCCGCGTGCAGTGGATCTCCATGGCCTTCGAATCGGTGAGCCCGGGCACCCAGCTGGGCACCCCAGTGCTTGTCTTGAGCTAGCGTCACCTCAGACTTGCGAGGGGTACCGAGGTCTTTGCCTGAGGTGACGTGGTTAGCAGGTGTCAGTGTCCAGTGACAGACCAGCCCCGACTGCAGAGCTCTGCCCTCCTGCCCCAGGCTGCCGGCCCGCCCCTACACCCTGCTCCCACACCGACTGGGTTTGTGCCATTGTGCAGCCATCGAGCCGCGGGCTGGTGGGAGCGTGGGACAGCCCCCTCTGCCACTGGGAGGCCAAGGTCAGGCCACAGATGTGAAGTAAGGGCCTTGCTCTGGGGGTAAGAAAGTAGTTAATAGGTAACAAGTGGAAGGTGGCACCTCTTCTCCAGTCCTTGGCCCTTATCCCTCCCAGATGTCTGTGTCGCTGCCTGCACAAGCAAGGAAACCTCCAGCCACCAGGCAGCAGGGCCCCAGAGACCCTCACACCCCTCTCAATCCCCCAAGCTACTCGACAGCCCAGCCCAGAGCCCCAGACAGGCTTTTCTGTATAGTCGTTTGTTCATTCATTTACTGTTGTACAATGTGTATTGTAAAACTTACCAATTTAACTAATTTTTAACACATGGTTCAGTGGCATAAAGAACTCTTGTGGGACCATCACAGTGCTGCTCATCTTCCTCAGCTGAGACTCTGTCCCATTAAACACCAGCTCCCCGTCCCACCCTCTCATATTTAGTCTAAATATTTTGTGTGAGTGGGATGGCACAGATTTGTCCTTTTCATCAACATCAAGTCCCCAAGGCTCAGCCCTGGGTGGCTCAGGCAGGACGTCTTGCCTTTTAGTCTGAAGCTCTGGACGGTTTGAGAGAGGAGGTCTCTCTACTTAGGGTGTCCGGGACAAAGCATCCAGTTCCAAGCTGACGCCAGCCATGCTCACACACAGACACGCACAGGACACACACACACTGGAGGCTGGTTCATGTCTCCCAAGGGCAGAGCTAGCTTAATACCGCCCTAAGGTGGGGAGCGCAGGGGCTTCTTGGAGCTGAAGTGCCTCAGTTGGGAAAGGCCAGGAGCCTCCTGCCACTGTGAGACTCGTGTACTGTGTCCAGAGGCCGGGAGAGCTCGCTGGGGCTGGGTCGCCATTCACCCGCACAGTCCACAGGCTCCACAGGGGCCGCTACCCTGCTGTCTCACCAGCACTGTCCCCGCAGACCACATACAAGGGCAAGTCCTCCTTCCAGACCTACTCGGACTACCTGCGCTGGGAGAGCTTCCTCCGGCAGCAGCTGCAGACCCTCCCTGAGGGCTCGGCCCTACGCCACGGCTTCCAGACCTGCGAGCACTGGAAGCAGATCTTCATGGAGATCATAGGTGAGCACAGGGGCGGCCGCTGTCCCTAGTCCTGGCCGAGAGCCCTGGGGAAATGTACAGCGGCCAGCTGCTGATCAGAGGCCAGGGCCGGGTCCTCCCTGCTTGGTGGCTCCTGGCCACGCTGTCTGCTCTCGAATTTGGCCACCTAAAAGGTAACAGTGGTGTCTGTGGGCAGTTGTTGTCAGAAGCCCTTTTGGGGTGCCAGGCCCTGTATTAGTTCTTGAACTTCAAATGGTCCCCTCCCTGGCAGGAGTGGGCAGGTTCTTCTGTCACCAAAGAAGGGTCACATGGCTGAGAGTAACACAGCTGGCTGTGACCGCCCTTCTGCAAACACTTGCAGCCTCTGGGCCAGGGTGGGGGGGTGGGGCGGGCAGCAGGCTTCTTGCCTTGCAGCCCCTGAGGGCCCTCTTCTGCCTCCCAGGGGTGCAGAGTGCCCTGCATGGCCTGGTCCTCTCCCTGCTCATCTGTGTGGCCGCGGTGGCCGTGTTCACCACCCACATCCTGCTCCTGCTGCCCGTGCTCCTGAGCATCCTGGGTAGGTGGGCAAGGGGCTGACGGGCCGCACTGGGGAGGCAGGAACAGGCAGGGTCTCCCTGGTGGCCTCAGGTCAGCAAGTGGCTCTTGGGGACAGCGGCTTTGGGACACGTACCCCAAGAGGAGCCAGGTGTCCCCCTAGAGTAGCATTCAGCTCAGTACTGCAGCTGTCCCCTTTCCCCCAGCCTGTAGACATCCCCACTCCCTGGGGGCCCTCCAGGGCTGTGTGTGAGGGCTGGTCCCAGCCATCTCCCCTCCACCCCCGCAGGCATCGTCTGCCTAGTGGTGACCATCATGTACTGGAGCGGCTGGGAGATGGGTGCTGTGGAAGCCATCTCCCTGTCCATCCTGGTCGGCTCCTCTGTGGATTACTGCGTGCACCTGGTGGAGGGCTACCTGCTGGCTGGGGAGAACCTGCCCCCCCACCAGGCCGAGGTGAGCGCCCTCTTGCCTCCCCCAGGACAGCTGGGCACCCCCAGCTCCTGACCCCTGAGCAGGCTGTGTTCTGGGACTCACATAATGCCAGCGCAGCCAGAGGGGACTACGGGGCCTAAGGCAGGTCCATGTCCCTGCCTCAGTCTCCCCAGTGAGCAGTGAGGGGTAGGGCCAGACACAGTGATCAAGGGCCCTTCCCGCCATTCCAGCTGGACCCTGAGGCCACCAATCCCCTTCGGGCTCTCTCCGGCTCATGCACTTAGAGCCAAAACCAGCTGTGGGCCTGGTGAAGTTGTTCGTGTGTTTGCTTTTTCCTAGACTGGGATTGAATTGGTATCAGAACACTCATAAATACGTAAAAATTAAGTCAGTTATACATTTAATTGCTTTAGGTCAAGAGAACGAAGTAGAGCCAAGTGTGGTATGACATGCCTGTAATCTCAGCTACCCTGGAGGCTGAGGCAGGAGGATTTTGAATTCAAGACCAGCCTAGGCAATTTAGACCCTGTCTCACTGTCTCATAATATAAAAGGGGCTGGGATGTAGTTCACCCCAGGGCTGGCCGAGTGCTTGTCCAGCATTTGAGAGGCCCGGGATTTGATCCCCAGTACCATGGAAACCAAAAGTCCCAATTAGGCCCCTATTTCTGCAGCTCCCTTGGCAGCCAGCAGTGATCTCCATGCCATGCCCCGTGAAGTCACCCTGCCGTCATCGCTCACAGGGCAGGAATCGGGGCCTGGGGCAGGGCTGTGTGTGGGCCGGAGGGTCCCCTGCGGGTCACAGACTCAGCTCTTGCTCTCTGGTGCCCCAGGACCCCCGTGCGCAGCGCCAGTGGCGGACGCTGGAGGCCGTACGACATGTGGGCGTGGCCATCGTGTCCAGCGCCCTCACCACCATCATCGCCACCGTGCCACTCTTCTTCTGTGTCATCGCGCCGTTCGCCAAGTTCGGCAAGATCGTGGCGCTCAACACAGGCGTGTCCATCCTCTACACACTCACCGTTAGCACTGCCCTGCTGGGCGTCATGGCACCCGGCTCCTTCACCCGGACCAGGACTTCCTTCCTCAAGGCCCTGGGTGCTGTGCTGCTGGCGGGGGCCCTGGGGCTGTGTGCCTGTCTCGTGCTGCTGCACAGTGGCTATAAGATCCCCCTGCCCAGTGGGGCAGCCCTATAGCCCAGCTGGGTCCCAACTTGCACACTTTGATCTGGAGGGCAGGGACCAGCCCTCCCCAGAGGCCCTTGCTTCCCAGCCCAGCTCCAGCTACATCCACTCCCAGCCTGGCCACACTGGAGCCTACACTGTAGCCCATGCCGAGATCTTCACAGCCAGAGCCTGAGCTGGGGCTGAAGCCAGCTGCCACCACGCCCAGCTGGGCCACAAGCAGCCTTGCTGGGCTCTGTCCGTTGTGCCAGGGACCAGCTCTCCTCCTGTGCCCAGTCACCATGGGGGCAGGCGATTGCCTCGGGGATCTCCCCTCACGTGCTCACAGCCTTCTGGGCTAGGGGTTTCGGGTGCCCCATTTTACAGATGTAGAAACTGAGGCACCAGGGGGCAGAGTGACTGTCCTGGGGCTGGGTCAGTGCACAGTCAGCACTGCCACCACGCCTGGGCCTCCCCGGGGCCTCTGCAGGGAGAAAAGCAGGTTCAAGGGCAGGGACCTCATGCCCCTGCCCCTCATCCCCTCCCCTCAGCTTTGTGTGGCTAGTGCTGGTGACACCTGCGTCCTCCCCAGGCCTTGCCCTGAGGACAGAGGGCCTGGCCTGGGGTTATGCACGTCCCAGCCCTGGCCCCCACCTGGGGGCTCCTCTGAAGCCTCGGGGTGCGGGGTCCAGCGTGACCTTCCCCTCAAGTCCGAGCCCGTCTCCCCCGACACGGCTCTGAGGCTGGGTGTTTTGGAGGGCAGCCCTTGTGGGGAGAGCCGGCCATGCCCGCCGCCTGTTCGTGGCAGATGGTTCCTATTAAAGTGAAATGAAACTGCAGATCGCCGCTATTAACACGAGCTTTTGAAGCTTCGCTGGCTCCATCCCATTCTTCAAATTGAAAGAGCCGAGTGCTCGCTGCCGCCCAGCCAGAGCCTGCTACAGAGCTGGCCCCAGCTCTGCACAGGCGTGGAGGGGGGAGGACATCCGGCCCTCCGGGGAACAAGGCTCACGGGTGCCCTGGGGGCCTCGCTGCGGGAGGTGGGCTCGAGCTGCTTCTGTCTTCACGGCCCGCCTGGCTCCACAGAGGGGAGCCTGTGAGCCTTCTGAACACCTGGCTCTCTCTTTCCTGGGGGTACATGCCACCCTCCGACTTGCAGTATGACACTGGATGCCCTGAGCTGAGACTAATCCCTGAGGGTGAGAGAGAAACCCCGGGTGGGCTCCAGGACGGAGGTGCACCACTGTCCCCACCTTATGCCCATCTGGCGGCGATTGATGCTTGGTGTTTGTTGAACATCAGACCTTTTTGGATCCACCCTCCATGGTGAAGAAATGAGACAAGCCATTAGTGGTACCGGCTGGCACCCGACACTGCACTGGGCACTCTTCTGAGTTGGCGTTTGGTTCTGCAGCCATCAGAACAAAGCAGCAGCAGCTATTGGCTTGCACAGCCGAAGTGAGCTCTCTGCCAGTTCCAGCGGCTGCAAATCTGAGATGAAGGGGCTGGCAGGGCTGGTTCCTTCTGGAGTTTCTGGGCCTCCATCAGCTTGAGAACGTGTTGCTCCAGACTCTGCCTTCGTCGTCACGTCCATCTTTCCTGTTTCTGTTCACAGCTTCTTCCTTTGTTGTAAGATGGGCAGCAGTCACGCTGGGTCCAGTCCCACCCTGATGCCTCCATTTTAACTTGATCAGTAGCAAAGACCCTATTTCTAAACACACTCAGGGGTGCCAGGGTCGGGACTTCATTCCTTCCGGGGGACACTTCGTGCTGTGGCAGGTTCAGTGCATACCGGTTCATGGGCTCCCCTTAAAGGATAGCTGCTGCCATCCCCGTTCCTCGTGTGGGGAAGCCAAGGCCCCAAGAGGCTGACTTGCCTGGATTGTGCTGCTAGGGACTGGTGAGCCGAGCCTTCCTGGGGTGTCACAGCTTCTCACTGCAATTGTCACAAAGCCCAAAGGTAGTTACAGGGAGGTGCAAGGCTGGTGGCCAGATCAAGAGGCCTGTTCTTAAAATCTGCAAGGAAACCCCTCGTGCCTGTGAAAGACTTCACACGAGTGCATTTTCCTTCCTCACGCAGACCGTCATGGCAGAGGGGAGGGTCCTGACCCGGGACGCAGGTAGCCCTTGTGTGGGGGTCACATCTGCAGGGTCCGTCCTCTCCCAAATGCCCAACCCTCCCTGCAGAGCGCGGAGTTTATAGGAAGAGGCCAGTGGAGGTGGGAGGGGTCTGCAGATTGACAGGAAAGAACTTGAAGAAAGGGCTGTCATTTCAAGTCCTTGTCCTGAGACCTTACCCATAACCTAGCTCTGATACCGAGGCAGGGCCATTTGCATATCATTTGCATGCAGCCCGCATGAAAGTGCTTCATAGAGAGTCCTCTCTGGGCCCTTTACTTTTAAGGAACAGCTCTTTTCCCTCCCCTGGGCTTCTAACTTTTCAGGGCCGTGGGGCTGGTAGGCAGGCAGGCAAGGGTGGAGGAGGCCACACCCTGTGCCGCTGCCACCTCCCCCAAGGTGGCTGGGGCTCCCTGGCATCTGTGCAGCTGCTGTGACCTCGTGAGACCCTGAAAGTTGGGTTCCCGTGTTACATCTGGGGCCCAGAGAGGTGACGCCAACTTCACATCTGCATCTCCTCATACAAACAGACCTGCCCTTGTCCCTCAGGGGCCTGAGTGGTGGCTGATCTGTCCCACTCCAAGCTGTCAGTCATCTTCCATCTGGAGCAGGCAGGACCAGCCTGAAGAAGGACCTGGGTGATGATTCGGGTGCTCCAGGGAGCTCTGGCCACACAGCTGACTGCCTCTTCACCTACAAATAGGTCACTCATCATCTTGTTTGTGACTGCTGATGCCACAGGGTCCCCGAGGCACCGACTCCCACACAAAGTACCTTGACCTTCCATTGCCGCTGATGCACGGCTGCGATATTAATGAGCTTTGCCGAGTTTAATGAGATGCTCTTCGCTCACTTGGGCACGGCAGCCAGCTGGGGTCTGCGAGGACGTGCAGGCATCCTGAATGCCAAGGTGGCACAGCCCTTCGTGGAGGAGGGGGCATGGGCATGAGGGAAGCCAAAGGAGTGGACCCCTCTCTGCCACCCGGAGTCCAAGAGATGTCCGTGAAGCCAGTTTTTCTGAGTGCCTACCTTGCCCTGCCCTGTCCGCCATTCTTGGGAATCCTCAGTGTGCCTCTAGGGAAGTGCCCTGTGCTATTGCTAAGGCTGGAGCCAGATATGTGGCTGTGTCCCTGTCGCCCTCCTTGGCTGCCATGAACCTTGAGAAAGGACAGGGCTGTGCCCACCCCATGCCTGGGGCAGCAGGGATATATCCTGAGCGGGATGGGGATGAAATGAAAGGGTTTTAAAGGCAGAAGAACATTTCCGACGTATCTGATTGACAAGAAGCTAAGTTTGCTGGCAAAGTATGGGGAAACAGGTTGTCCTCTGCACTGCCTCTGGGACTATAAACTGGTTCAGCCATGGCGGGGAATTTGGCAGTAACTATCAAAATTATAATCACACAGCCCTTTTGGTTCAACAATCCTGCCTCTGAGAATTTATCCTGCAGATAAACTTACCCTGGCCAAGTGCAGAATTTACTCACCCAGGACTTGTGGTATCGCAAAGGACTGCAGTCGGCAAATGTCCCTCAGCAGAGGGATCTGTAAAGGTGACAGCCCACTCAGACAATAAGATCCTCTGCAGCTGTAAAGGACGAACGAGGGAGTTTTCTGTGTGCCAAGATCGAAGAATTGCCAAGGTGCATTAAATGGGGGAGAGGAGCTTGCAAGGCTGTGTAAAATATGCTAGATTATGTGTTTAGAAAAAATGTGCAGGTGAGAGAATCTATATTCATTTTTGCTTGCATATGCGTACAGTAATTCTGAAGAAAAACAAGAACTGCGGTTATCTCTATGTGTCTGCAGGGGCAGGGCGGGGAGCACGTCCCATGGCGGAGTGCAGCAGTAGAAGGCTTATGTCATAAAGCTCCACACGCTGGCGGTTTTTGGCTGCAGGATTGTATTGTCTAGAGCAGGGGTGGCGAACATCTTAGAGCTTACAATGGTACAGACAGCCCCCACGACACGTGTGCCATAGGTTTGCCACTGCTGGTCTAGATGATTTGGGAAGCAGGGAACAGGTGGCTGTCATTTGCTCCTTAGAAAGCTCACCCTGGCTGCTGGGCAGAGCGAGGAGGGAGGCATCACCCAGTGCCACAGTCTGGTGGGTGAGCAGGCAGCAGGGGTGCTTGGAATAGGAGGCTGGAGCTGGCTCTGTGGCCACCCTGCTGGATGCCCCAGAGAGCACCCTCCTCCGCCACATGCTTTGGCAGGTCACGGATCTATCTCTACCTGTTTGCTCATCCATTAAATAAAATAATACGGACCGTGCATGGTCATTGCATTTTAATGAGACGATGTTTGTCCAGGCCTTGGCCACAGTGATCCCTGCTATGCCGTCATTGCTATCTTCATCGTTGTTATCAAACAGGTTTCTCCCAACTCAGGATGGTGTGTGTGCACTTGGCATTACAAAGCTCTTCAGTAAACAAAAGCCGTTCCCTGCCTGGTTGCCCTTCTCTGACTAGGGGCATAATATGCTTTCTTGTCCTGTTGGTGGTGGATCTGGCCATGGGGCCACTGTTGCCCACTGGGATTTGGCAAGCGTGAAGCAAGTGAAAGCTCAAAATGTGCCAGGTGGAGGGGACTGGCCTCTCTTCCCTCCTCCAGGAGGAGGACATGTCCCCGGAACCCCGCTGGTTTCAGGAGGCCGAGGGACTCTGTGGAACTGCCTTGACCCCATCTGCAGCCTGGACTCAAGCCCAGCTCATCCCAGCACAGATCAGCCAACCCCTACCTGACAACAGATGGTTGTTTAAAGCTACCACGTGCTTGTTATGCAGCACTGTTGCAGCAGTAGCTGACTGAAGCATTGACCGTTACCTCCAGAATTTAAGGTGAAGCTTCACACCGCCTTCAAAGACCCACAGGGTCTCACTGACAATGTCCCTATTTTCATCTCATGCCTCAGCCTCCACTTTGCACCTCGGGCCTCCACAGAACCAAATTCTTAGCGGCTTCGTGTGGCTGCTCCCCCTGCCTCGTGTGCTCCTGTACCTACTGCACTTCCTCCTGGAAGCCTTTGGGGTGCCCCAAGTCTCCCCACCTGTGAAATGGGCATGATCTCATCAGAACTGGGGCTCCAGGGGGCCAGTGTTATCATGACGCCCTCCCCATCCTGGCTTCCCACCTGCCTTCTCTGCCCCCACAAGTGCTGTGGCAGAACCTGACACCTGTCGTGTCCGTAGCTGGGGTTCCCCACAGAGCTGTGCAGCCTTGTGTGTGCCATTTAATCTCCCTCGGCCTCAGTTATGCATTGTTTCTCACTGCCCAACAAACCACTTCAAATTCTAGTAGCTTACACCAACCTTGTTTAAAAAAAAAAAAAGAAAGAAAAAAAAAAAAAACCTGTGTTCATCTCATGATTCTCTTGGGTCCCAAATTAAGCTGGGCTCATCTGGGTGGTTTTTCTGACCCTGGCAGGACTCCCTCATGTAGCTGCGGCCAGCTGTAGGTTAGCTGGTGGCTCTGCTTTGGGGGCCTTGGCTGAGTGTCAGGCCGGGGAACAGGGGTCATAGGGCTGTGTGTCACTTGCCTTGAAGTGGGCTAGCTCAGGCTTGTGCATAATGTCAGGGTTCCTGGAGAATGTGTGTCAGTGCACACTGCCCCTCTTATGGCTGAACTGTGTCCCCCAAAAAGGATATGTTGAAGTCCTAACTCAGAATGTGACTTTATTTGGAAATACGATCTTTACAGACTTGATCGAGTTAAGATGAGGTCATTAGAGTGGGCCCTAATTCAACAGGATTGGTGTTAGGATCTAAATTGCTTCTCCCCATGTTAGCCACTTTCCTGTCACTAGGGAAAAAATACAGTACCTGACACCAACAATTTAAAGTGGAGATATCTGTTTGGCTCATGGTTACAGTGGGTTCAGTCCTTGGTTGGCTGACTTCAGGGCAGAAACACCATGACAGAAGGGGCTGGTGAAGGAAACTGCACACCCCATGGCAGCCGGGAAGCAGAGAGAGAAGGCAAGAGCTGGGGACAAGAATACACCCTTCTAGATCACACCCCTAATGACTCACCTCTTACAACCAGACCTCCCCTCCTAACAGCATATTCAGTGAGGAACTCAGCAATGGATGAATCCAACAATGTATATAGCACCTCCATGATCCAGCCCTTCCAAAAGCCCCACCTCTGAGTACATGAGACTCTGGGGGGATGTTTTAAATAAAAACTATAACACACACAGCCATCCCAAAATTCCTATGTTGAAGGTCTAACTCTCAGTACCTCAGATTGTGACTGTTTTTGGAAAGAGGGCCTTGAAAGAGATGATGAAGTTAGAATGAGGCCATTAGGGTAGCCCTGAGCCAATCTGACCACTGTCCTCATAAGACATTAGGACCCACAGAGACGCTGAGGGCACATAAGGACCACGTGAGGACACAAGGAGAAAGCAGCCATGTGCCAGCCCAGAAGAGAAACCAACCCTGCTAGCCCTTGACCTTGAACTTCAGTCTCCAGAACTGTGGGGAAATAAATTTTAATCACTAGTTATGGTGCTTTGTTATGGCAGCCCAAGGGAAGCAAGACCCCAAGCCTGGCATCAGAACCGGCACAAAATCACTTCTGCTGTGTTCTGGTGTCTCTGGGGGCCCCGGGTCAGCCTGGGTTCCAGTGGCGGGGGACTGCCCCTACCTCCTAACAAGAGGAACCCCACAGTCACATTGCAAAGGGGTGGGGACACAGGGAGAAGATAGTGATGGCCACTTTTTCCACTCAGCCACTCACAGAACTTCATCTGTTGAATGGGGCTGATATCCTAATTCAGTATTCCAGCGAGGATTCGTCAAGGCCTGTGACACAGCGGGGCACAAAGGGCTCCACAAAAGCAAATGATGACTTGTCCAAGTAGCTGTCTTTGAGAGCAGGTTCCTTAGTCCAGTATCTAGCGCAGTGCAAGGCCTGGGACAAGCTCAGGAAGAGTCTAATGAATTCCAGCTGGTTGGGTACTTAGAGCCCTACCTGCCCACCAGGACCCACCAATGCCACCCCGTACCCGAAGGTTCCCCATCCACAGGGAGAAAGCCGTCACTTCAGACAACAGCCTGCTTCCCAGGACACCCGCTGTGGAGAACACAAGAGCCCTCGCTCACTTGGTGCTCACTCACCCCAGGAAGCTGCTTCCTCAGTGATGCTCCTATCTCCCAGTCCAGACAGAGTTAGTGACCCGCAAAGAAGAGGGCACAGCCGCGTCCCGCTCTGAGCTGGGAAGAGGAGGCACAGAGGGCAGTCAGCTCTTCCAGGGTCCCCTGCTCTGCCCCATCTTCGTCCTCCAACTGTCACCGAGGCAGAGGCGGGTCAGGGGTGTGCAAGCTGTTCCCAGCATCCCTATTCTGCCTTCATTGTCTCTAACTCTGAAGGTTGGAAGTCTGCAAGCTCAACCCACCAGAAGGAAGATCAAGCCTCTTTTTAGAAGAGGAAGGGTGAGAGGGAGAGGAAGGACACCCACACTCACGTCGGCAAACCCACAAGTGCAATTTATAAAATGAAAATCTGGTGTGACATTCCACTAAATTAACAATTTATAGATAATTCTCAATGCTCATACCATTAAGCAAATGTGCTTTAAATTGATTTCAAATTAGTGAGGTAATGATTTCCCCCAGGACCCGCCTTGGCCGCCCCCCACCCCCCAGTGCAGTGTTTTTGTAAGAGATAGGTGTGCGATAACAGCCTCTTTATTCCATAATTGAAGTCATAATTGAACTTGAGGTCATATCTAAGGGCCCTATTGATCTGTATGGAGAGGAAAAGTGCTGACAGTAACCGTCCTCAGGCCAGAGGGGCGGGATAGGCCCAGGGAGACTCCAGCAGCCGTGGCAGATTTGGAGGCCATTTCCTGTATGACCCACAGGTAGCCTTGATGGCTGACGGGGGAGTTGAATCACCTTGATCAGGCAGAGCTCCTAACACCCTGCTCCCTGTGGCCCTCTAATATTCCCAGAGCCCCAGGGCAGACACAGCCCCCTCTCATGTCCCACCATACCCGCCTGGCCTCCACTGTCCAGGCCAAGGGCATCTGGGCCAAGGCTCCCCTCCACTGTGATCTGCTCCCCCTCCTTCTCCTACACTCTTATCTTTATCTCTCAGCCCAGCCAAGAGCTCCCTCGACCCCAACTCAGAGAGGCAGAGTGAAAGGTCAGGGATCCCATTGACACAGCCAGACTGCTCTCATCTCACAGCATAGAGCATCACCCACCTCTACTGCTGCCTCTGATGAGGCCAGAGAAGCTCAGGTTTCTCTCAAGAGACCACTGCAGGGCTCGTTTCGTTCTGCACCAGCCATTCTGGATGTTCTGAATCCAGAGATCTTTCCTCCAAAGAGCATGTTGGAGCAGAGGAAGTGGGAGGAGAAGCAGCAGAGAGGGGGAAAGGAGGGACCAGAGGAAAGGGAGGAAGAGGATGCCAGAGACGGAACACTAAACAGGGAGAGAGGGGTGCAGAGGCAGAGACAGGCAAAGAGAGACAGAGAGGAGAGAGACAGAGAAAGAGACAGAGATTTCATAGAGGTGTAACTGTGTGATGGTAAATCTCATGATCCTAACATCAGAGAGGAGCTGGGGTATGGGGGACTGGGTCCCCTCATGAGTGAATTAATGTTTCACATACAATATGTAAAGTATTCTACATGTGCTCCTACAATTGTTGAGCTATCTCCAATACAGACCCACTTTGAAACTTAAAATCACCTAAACATTGTACCTTAACTGTAGATATCTTGCTCTCTCATCTCATAAAATCTGGGGGAAAGGTGAGAAGTGAGAAGAACAAAGAAGGAGTGAGCTCGTTTCTCTGATAGCTGTCTGTCCCCCTCATGTTCCTGCAGCAGAAAGCTTCCGGCAGATACTTCATTGGCCTTTGAGGACGTGGAGCTGCCAGGACTCCCGCAGGGCTCTAGGGTGGAGGCCGTGCCCCTAGCTCTCCTTGGCTGGCTTCTCTCAGGCGTGCTCTAGTCTGAGGTGTGGAGAGAGAAGAGGAGGCTGTTGAGCCTAAAGTCTCTATCATCTCATTCAGCTGCCACTGCAGAGTCCACCATGGCAATAACAAAGAGAAGGAAGGTGTGAGGCTTCTAGGCAGAGATCAGTAGGCAATGGTGGTTTAATCAATATTGATCATAAAGTGCCTTAGAAAACTAAAACCATATTTCAGCAGCATCTTCCCCCAGAACCTCTTCTTCACTGATCAAGAGAGCATAGAAAAGGCAAAATCAGAAAGGAGAAATTATTTTTTTAATAATTGTGCTAACTTTTGGATCTCAAATGTCCCCCCAAAGTTGGTGGGCTTTGGGAAGGTGATTGGGTCATAAAGGCACTAACTTCCTCAAGTGGATTAATCTACTGCTGAGACCACAATTTGATGGCTTTCTTGAGAGGTGATGGAAATAGGCACTGGGATCTAGCTGAAGGAAATGAATCTTGGGGGTGAGATCTTTGTGTCTGCATGTGGCCCCAGCCCCTTTATCTCTGGCTCTTTCCTCCTCTCTCTGCTTCCTGTGCCATGAGGTGAGCAGCCTTCCTCTGCCAAACCCTTCAGCATGATGTTTCTGCCTCACCATAGTCCTAGAAGTGATAGAACCAAGCAACCATGAACTGAACCTGTGAAACCATAAGCCAAAATAAATCTTTCCTCCTTTTAAATTCTTTATGTCAAGTACTCCACAAAAGTGAATAGACATATCACAGACTGTAAATTGATATAACCATATTGAAAACTTATTTACACACCATGATCCTGCAATCACTTCTTGGTATATACACAAAATAAAAGTGTTTTAGCCATCAAAAGACATGCACAAGATGTTTACCAGTTCATTCAAAAGTGCTTCAAATTGGAAACATCCTCAATGTCCATCAACAGTAGAATGGATAAATAAATCATGGTTTAGTCACATAAAAGAATATAATACAGCAATAAAAAAGAATGAAATTCTGGCATGCAACAACAGGATGATTTTGAAGACAATGAATGAAAGTCAAATTCAGAAGAATGTATACTGAATAAGCCCAATTATATGAAGTTCAAGAATAAGAAAAACTAATTTATGATGACAGATATCAGAAAAGCAGTTTTCCTTAGGTTAGCAGAAGACAGTAGGACATGCTGGAAACATTATACATTTTTATCTGGATGGTGGCTACACACACACACACACACACACACACACACACACATTCTTTAAGCTGTATTCTTAAAATCTGTGTGCTTTATGTTATACCTCAAAAATTTTAACAAATATCTTTAAATGGTTGCCCTTTCACTCCAAAATTTAAATCATCATTCGTCATTTCTTGAGAGCCACAAGATTCAAAGAGCTGGTTCCTTATTTTTCATTTTGAAGGAAATGGACCATCTCCATGACTGTACACATGGGCATACCACAACACACCACGCAGGATAAGGTGGGACGGGCAGGTGTCATGGTAGGTGGAGTCTGTAAACTGAGATCTGTGGCACCTCTGCCCTTTGCTGTGGCATTGCCGATGTGCTCCACGGCACTTGAAGCTGGACACAGCCCACACTGCTGCCAACAGACCTTAGCACCCCTGTAGCCCTTCCACTCTCATTAGAGTGGAAAAGGATGGCAGCAGCACCTCCTGGGTGAGTTTCAAGAGATGCCAAGTGACAGTGGAATTATATTACAGCCTTGCGACTTCCAGCAGCTATCACTGCAGTGCGGCCCTACAATGGTGCGGCACCATGACCACGCAGCTCCGGCCATGGAGGCGGGACGATGTTTCAGAACCCTGGACAGCGGCAGCACCCCGGAGCCGTGGCTGCTGTTTCAGCACCGTGGACAGCGACCCGTCCTTACCTCGTTATACAAAGAGATGGGGTTGGCAACATATACTTTGCAAGAGCAGCCTTCCCATGGTTAGCAATTTGCACACAGAGCTACTGCTCCCAGCTTTATACAACAAATTAAATTCTCACAGCATTAAAAATGTATGTGTGATGAGAAGATTGGTTTGGAAGATATCCAACATTTACATCCCGGTGCCATCACCTTCCTCCAGTCCAGGTGCCTCCCTAGAGACCTTCAGGGAAAAGCCGATGTACACAAGACTTTCTCCTAGTTTTGATTGTCATCGGAGTACGTGTAAAAAGAAAAGAACCCCTCGGACCCACCTTGTTTTCTAAAACCTGGACTCAAAAATACTCTAAGATAGTGGAAAGAAAGATTTTTTTTATTTTTTCCTTTAAAACATGTGCCACCATCACTTCATTCATTCACTCAACTTTATCAAAGCCCTACTGTGTGTCAAGCATTGGACATATAGTGATGAACCAAATAAATCTCTGTCCTAGTAGAATTGCATTCTAGTAGAAGGGAAAACCAAAAACAACAAACAGCAATATCTAGGATCATTTCGGTTTGTTCTTAGTGCTGTGAAGGAAATAAGGAGGAGAGTGGGCTGTCCAGCAACTGAGTGTTGGTCAGGGAAGGACCCTAAGAGTGGGCAAGGTTGGTGTTGAGACGTCAACCGTGAGAAGGAGCCAGGCTTGTGACAATTTAGCAGAAATGCCTTCTAGGAAAAGCTCACAGCAACTGTAGGGATGCTGAGGTGGGAATGGGTAGTATGTTCCAAGCGTGGGAAGGAGGCCAGTGTGGCAGAGTAGAGTGGGTGAGAGAAGACATGGAGGGAAGAAGGGTGGAGAGAGGGAGGTGGTCCTGTGGTCATATGGGATTTGTATGACCTGATTTATATTTACAACAGTCAACTTTTAAAGCTGCTGTTAGGGTTAATTTTATGTGTCTACACATAAAACTGGCTGCAAGATGCCCAGGTATTTAGTTGAACATTATTCTGCATGGTCTTGGGTGAGGCTCCCATTTGAATTGAAGACAGAGCCACAAAAAAAAAAAGGGGGGGCTGGGGATTTAGCTCAGTGATTAGAGTGCTTGCCTTGCAAGCACAAGACCCTGAGTTCAATCCCCGGCACCACAAAAAAAAAAAAAAAATGAATTGTAGACAGAGTAAAGTAGATCACCTTCCCTTAGGTGGACCAGCTCCGTCCAAACTGCTGAAGGCCTGAACAGCACAAAAAGGAGAACATCTCCCCTGCTGACTGTCTTTAGCTGGAACCTCAGTTCTTCTTGCCAGGAGGCTTAAACCAAAATGTTGGCCCTTGGGGCCTCAGGCCTACTAGGCTTCAGGCTGGACCTTGCCGTTGGCTCTGCTGGTTCTAAAGCCTTCAGACTGGAACTGGAGCTACACCATCGGCTCTCCTGGTCCTCCAGCAGGCAACCGCAGCTTGTGGGACAATTTAGCCTCGATACTCACATGAGTTAATTTCTTATAATAAGGAATTCTTCCTAATACATAAATGTCTGGTTTTCTGGACTGCTGTAATACAGATGTCATGTGAAGAATAAACTGGACTGATGTGAGGGAGGCCAGGAGGCCAAACAAGGCTGCTGCCATGATCTGTTGAGTGGTGCACGTAGTGCTAGCCCCCTCCCTCCCTCCATGTGCAATTTTATCTCCAACACTGAAGAAGTGCTTCTCTGAGTCACCCAGCTCCCTTCTCCAGGCCGGTGCCACGAATCTGTGGGATGCCAGAGGACACACAGAGGGTCACCTCTTACAGCTTAGTCATTTCTTGCTGAAAGAATGAATGAATGGTGGCTTTGGAGCCATGTGACTCATCTAGAAATAGAATCGATTGCCTTGGTTATGCAGTTCTTCTCAAACTCTTTTAATTCATGGCCTACCACTTTGGGAGGAAAGATATGCAGGGCAATTAATCCACTCCTCGGGGCTCTTCATCTGAGAAATGAACCTCACCACAGCTGGGGAAAAGTATGAGCTCAGACTACGCACTATCGGTTATGTAGTGAACGAAAGAGTCAGTGGAAGGTATTTAAAGCATTAGCACAGCACGTGCATCGCTCCCTGGACCAGTCTCAGGACCAGGGAGACCACAGACTGGGAAGCAAACTCATGCTCTACCCCACCCCATGCCCCCACCGTTGGCACCTTAGGGCTTAGCCCAGGGTGACTTCCAGGAAGGAAGGAAACTGAATAATGAGGGGGAACAAAAACCACATGGCTTAGCACCGAAGCCCTGCTACCTGATTCCAGCTCACTAACTCATTCCAGGATGTCAGGCAAATCCTTTCCTCTCTCTTCTTCTCACTGGTAAAACGGGTGGGGAGGGGAGTTGTTTGCACTCCAAGATCCTCTGGCTCCAGCACCCTGTAAGTCTGCAAGTGGCCCTGCATGACTTTTGCTTTACCCCCAAGTGTCTCCTCTGGTCCTCCTATCCCCCCCAAAAAAGGATAGAAGTCATGAATTGCTGTGCCCATTTTTCAGGATGGAACACCAAGACCTCAAGGCTGTGAGATACTATTCATATATTCGCAAACTGCTTGAGCCAGGCCCCCCAGAAGGGGCTGAAAGAATACATCCCGACATCCCCTTCCCCTGCTCCCAACCCCTCAAGTGCCCACTGGGCCCCAGCTCTCCTGCAAGTCCTGGACATCCTCAGGGGGTGCCTGGGCTCCCTGCCGCCTCTTGCAATGCTTTGCTACTTCAGTTTCAGGGCCACTGTCAAAGCCCATTATGCACCTCCACCACGGGGTTTGTAATTGGAGTCCGTCAGCTCCTTAGCAAGGGGAGGGGAGGAGAACCCCACCGGGTTTTTGCCATCCTGATTTAGAAGGTGTTCTCTCCGTGGAAACTGGGCCTTGGAGGAATCTGCATCCTGCCTGTGCATGCCGTGTTTGTTATGGAAATTACATTCGCCCGTACATATAAATCTACAAGAGCACCTCTTGTCATTTCCAATAGTTCCACAGGCTGCACCGGAGAAGCCGGAGCAGAGTGGAGGCTATTTCGGAGATGCTGAGACCTTCATCTTTGCACTAACATCAGAGGGATCTCGGCCACCTGAAGAGCGTGTGTGACAATTTCCAGCTCCCAAGAGCATGCTGTGCCTGGCACTGCCCTCCAGGGTCCACACGCATCAACCCGTCTCATGCTCGCAGTCACAAGCTCTCCACACTTTATAGGAGACCAGATGTTATGGGAAACTTAAGCGACATGATCGTCACTGGAGTGGAAAGCAGCCGCCGTTCATTGCCCTGCTTCTAGGTCATCTTCCCCGTGGTTCTCTGAAGCAAAATCATGGCGGGGAGAGAGGGAGGGATGGGACGATACACACCTGGGGTGGGATGCTCCCAAAGCATTCTTCCGGTTCCTCCCCTGACCATGTGCCTGCCCTGGAGGGAGGAAGTCTCTCTTCCAAAGAATGAGGACTGGAGCTCAAAATCTCAGTCTTTTCACTCCCTTTGTGGTACAATCATCACTCTCCATTGCTTGATTTTTATGAATTCTTTCAGTTGTGCCAGGCATGTAGCGCACATCTGTAATTCCGGCAATTGGGCAGCCGGAGGACCTCCGTGAGTTCTAGGCCAGCCCAGGCTACATAGAGAGGTCTTGCCTCAAAACAAAAAGAATTCTTTCAAATTGTTAGGAACCCGAAACTCGCAGACAGGACCATGCATGGGGCACGATGCTGCCCAGAGAGTCAGGCATTGTCCTCAGACCTCTAGTCCTGCTTGGGTCACATATCTAATTCTAAACTTGTCCCTGTCGCCAGAAGGATGGGCAATGGGACCAGTCAGCCTAGACCAGGCGACTACTCCTGGGGGGACAGAGGGGCGCTGTAGTTGGCAACCATGCTTAAAATGTGGACTCTAATTTCCAAAGACAACCCCACAATAACTCATCTCAAGCACTTTTCTTGTGCGGTGTCATTGGCAGTCTGCAGCCCAGCACTCTGGGTGGCCTTGGGTTGACCCAGTCTGTGACCCTTTCTTCCTGGCAGGTCCCAAGAGTAACTGCAGAATGTGCTGGAGCGCAGCATCCTGAGATCAGGAGGAAACAGACCAGTCCTGTTTCTGTCCCTTCTGGGAACATAACACTGAGAGTTAGGGAGAAAGTCCCCGGAACAGCTGGGCTTTGTCCTGCCCTCTTGGAAACAGGAAGTCCTTCCCAGCCAAAGCTTGGTGAGCCCTGTCACTTGGGACTATACAACCCACGCTGCCACCTTTCGGTCCCCAGCTGTGGTGCAAGAGGGGACGAGTGGCTGAAACTCCACCTGGGAGACTGTGCCCCGCTGGGTGCCGGGCTTCTGTCCCTTGTTGCCTATCTGCACTGCATATAACGTGCTACGTGTCAGTGTGTCCGGTCTCACCTGGGGTAGACAAGCTGGGAACTGTCTCGGCAAGCCTGCTCGACAGCCCCCCTCCCTCTCATGGTTGGTTTATGTCCCTTCCCCCTTGAATCCGTTTGGGTCTTTGTGGCTTCCTTAGCCACAAGAGAATGGGAAAGGCCACACTGTACTCACTTCTGTACTCGTTTCTGCTTCCTGCCTCTCAAGACACTCACCTGCAGAACCCTGGCCCCCATTTTATCTTATTTTATATATTTATTTTGAGACAGGGTTTCACCAAGTTGCCTGGGCTGGCTTTGAATTTGGGATCCTCCTGCCTCAGCCTCCTGGGTAGCTGGGATGACTGGTACGTGCAGCAAGCCAGCTATGCTCGCCATTTTTAATGTGTCAACTTTCATAACAGGAGGCAAGGCAGTATCATTCCAGGTCCTGGGCCTCACCTGCCCAGCTGGCGTGGCAGGGGGCCAAAGTCCATGGGTGTCATCTACAAATCCCCTTCTCTTCTCTTATGCCGTGAGCGGCAGCTCCTCCAAGCAAGGTCTCCCCACACGGGGGCTCCTGCTGCCCTCATCCGGTCTTCCGGGCAAATGGCGCCCCTGAGCCAGCCCTGTCGGTGGCTTCCGCTTTGACAGCCCTCGCGCCTCCAGACCCACAGCGGTCACTCTCAAGGTTGCCACTGGGCTCTTTCTTCCTACTCCTTGCCCCCCACCTCCTGCAGGCTCCTGGCCCGGGACCTGGAGGCACTCGACTGTGTGTCTCTTTTTTTTTTTTTTTTT
>PVJO010024494.1:0-24281 GCA_004026905.1 Hystrix cristata | reverse complement strand
CTCCCTAGTCTCCTAGGCCTTTTCAGATTCCTAATTACAGCATCAGCTAGTTATTTTACCCACCTGGCCAAACCAGTCTCCCTTTTGTTATTTAAATAAACTTTCCCAATGCCCTAAAATTCGCTCCTGCAATTCATTGCCTGCGCGAATAAAGAACCTGGAGATACATTTTCTAAATCCCCCTTCCCATCCGACAACATTCAGAGTGCCTCTAGCTGGGCTGCCCGAGGGTCTATCTCAGGCTTCCCAAGGAGAACAGTACTTTTTTTTTTTTTTTTTTTTTGTGGTGCCAGGGATCGAACTCAGGGCCTTGTGCTTGCAAGGCAAGCACTCTAATCACTGAGCTAAATCCCCAGCCCCTCAGGCTTCCCAAGGGATTTGCAGTCCGGTTGTGCGAGCGGAGACCAGCTGAGGCTAGCTTGACCTTGTCTGCTCTGGGGCTGAGTAGGGCCCTGTCCCGGAGCAGCCCTCTAGGCCTCATTCTTTGGGTCTGTGAAACAGACTTGTGCTTCTGAGGGATTCGGCTGGAAGGAGCCGGCATGCCCTGTGCCCCCGTGTGCTAGGGGCTGGACTTCCAAGGAAGGAGACGCGGTGCTCCTTCCTGCACACACCCATGCACTGGGATCAGCCAAATCATCTTGGTCCCAGAGACGTGGAGTCACAGGGGCAGAACTGGAAAGCTTGCGAGGCCAGAGTGGACATCATCGTGACCTCTTTGTAGGAGCCCAGCCAACCAGTATCATGCCCCATGGGCCCAATCCCAAGAGGCAGCAGGGGCTGGAAGTTGTACCCTGCCTTGGCATTTGTCAGGGGCTCAGAGGAAAGAGGTGGCCTGGAGTCTAAGCCGTGGCCTTCTCCTATAAGGCTGCAGGCTCCTCAGCTGCAGAATGGGCTCAGTCCCCTCCCCCACAGCTGCCTCAGCCCCAGGGTTCCCTGCTTAAGAGGTATCCTGCTGCCAGCCTCCCTGGAGGCCCCAGCCTACTAGCCAGGTCACACGCCTCCTCTTTAGCACCCACAGCCTCCTGGGCTTCTCCAGGCTCCTCTGCCCTCCCTCCTGAACATGGCCCTCCTCCAGCTCCACATCTTCATTTTCACCTTTATAAGCCCCATCTCCAACCTGATCACATTGTTCCCCAGCTCAGTAGTGCACCTCCCTGTCCACAATCTACACCTTGATGTTTCAACCTAAATCAGGTAGCAGCCAGTTGTGGTAGGAGGCCACCCTCCTTCATGCTAGGAATTCCAGAATTCCACATGTAGGTATTTATCCCACTGACGTACTGACACATGAACACCAAGATGTACTTCCAGATTTACTCACTTTGTGCCAGGATGCCCTGCACGGTCTATCCAGGAAAGAGGAACATAGCCCACGTCAGTACAGTGGCACAGCCCCTGAAGGCAGGGCTACCAGCTAACCACACTACAGCATTGCCTGGTACTTAGTAGATGCTCAGTAAATATGTTAAATGTATCTAGTAGCAAATGTGCTTTAAGATATAGCAGAAACACAGTGTGCAAAAGAGTGGGTGTCAGATGCTACCACTAAGGTTTTTTAAAAAATCAGAATGCGTATACCTGCGCACACATGGGTATGTTTGGTAGAATATTCTGGAGATAAAGAAACTGGCTACTGGGAAGGGACCTGGGAGGTTAGGGAAGGAGGAGGGAGAGAAGCTATTCTCTAAAAGTCTTTTGTATCTTTAAACTATATTCAGTGATCCCATGTGCTCCTCAGATAATTACTTTTAAAAAGAGCTGAAGTTGAGGGAGATGGACCCCCTCTGTGGGAGGAGGCTGATCTGGATGTCCAATCTGGTGCCCTAACTCCAAACTCCACCTCCCTCCGCTCCTCCCCAGCCAGGCCAGTTCCCTCCCACTCTGATGCCCTGGGGGACCTGGCAAGTGGGCGACCCCATCCTGTCTGTGGTGATTAATAAACACGCCCATGATGACCTGAATCTCACAGAAACAGGGAGCGGGGCATCCTCACACCTCTGGACCAGGGCTTCCTGCTACTGGGTACTCGTGTAGGTTTCCCAGCAGGTCCCAAGGTCCCACTGCGCCTTTGCCCAGGGTGTTTTCTTGCCTGGAGACCTTGGCACTCCCCATAGGTCCAGTGAGGGTGCCTGCTCAGGAATCTGGGCCCAGAGCTGAAAGAAACGCTTCCCTCAGGCTGGCCCCTCCACAGCACAGGGGCAACTAATATCTACTCCATTTAGAATCCATTAGCCTGACTAGGAGTGGGGATGATAAATATAGAACCCATTGTAAATCCACGGAGCCCAGCCTCGCCCCAGGGAGTGTCCCTCTGTCAACACAGAGGACTCAGTAATGACCCTTTAAATGGGTCAAACATCTATTAAACCCTGCTGCGTGCCAGCCATTCTAGTGGGGGAGTACCGCATAGGCTCTGGGGTCACACAGACTGAGGTTCAAATCCTGGTACTACTGTTCATGAGCTGTGTGACCTTAGCCTCTCTGTGCCCAATTTTGCAAAACTGGGATTACACCAGTGCCTGCCTCGCAGGGCTGCGGTAAGGCTCAGATGAGGGAGGCACTCACAAAGCAAGCCCTCCATGAAGACTGACAACTGTTTTTTGTTTTGTTTTGTTTTTTTATTGCACATGGCGTTATTGGTGTTGCCTTCCTCCTGTTCCCGGCAGCCCTGGAGCAGGGGGTATATGGGGTAGCGTCCACGGATACATGTATCTGAATGGAGAGAAATATCATTTCCAACAACCTCCAGCTGAAATTTAATGTTTCCTTCTGCTGCAGCTTTAGACTGTAAATCACAACAGTGTCAGCACCGCCTGAGACTTTGTCACCAACCAAAATCACATCCCACTCCAGGGCTGGCAGACATTTCCAGATGTCACCGTGTTAATTTCTGATTCAAAGTTACAGCTGGGCTTACACCTGCTGCTCAGTCTAACCTCCAGGGCCTCAGCACAGGAGCACACCACCCTTCCACACACGAGTTTCCTGACTGTGTGACCTCCAGCTTCTTGGGGATTCCTTGTGTTCTGGGGTGCATTAGGACCAGGGCTCTGAAGAAGGATCCACAGCACCAAGAGGGTGGCTGGCACCAGGATGGTGCTGGACCTGCCTAACCACAGTCCCCTTCGGCCAAGATTCCACCACTCCAGCCCTGGCCCTGGCCCCACGGGCCAGCCCTTCCACTCTGTACCCAGTGCGCATATCTGCACAAGTGCCGGAATCACTATGCCTTCAGGGAGCTCGGGTCTAGCAAAGCATATGAGCCCAGGACAGGCTGAGGGCCAAGCAGTGATCAGGGTGCCTCTGCCCTCTTTGCACCCCAAGGAGACTGAAGGCTCCCAACTGCAGAACCTCAGTTTCCAAGTCTGCCCTGGGGGCCCTCATCCCTAATGGAGGCCATCCCAACTGAGGCTTCTCATTCCCCGGGCCACCCCAGAATGGCCTCCTTGCTTGGCTGCAGGGGGACCCCTCCCTGCCTCTCAGGGAGGTCCTCCCAACCTCAGGGTGTCCCAGCTCATCCCTGCCACCAGTGGGCTCATTTCTTCAGGGAGTCGGGTCTCCATTCCCCAACCTAGAACATTTTTGCCATCTTACATATAGGGGAAATTGAGGCAATAGAGACATTAAATCCAGGGTGACATAGCAATGAAGTAGCCAACTCCCTGTAACTGTGTGCTTACAACCACTTCCTGTACAGTCACCCCTCAGGAATCTGTGGGAAATTGAGTCCTCCTTGAATGCCAAAATCTATGGTGCTCAAATCTCTTATATAAAATGTAGTATTTGCATATAATCTACACACACCCTCCTGTACACTTTCAATCATCTCTAGACACCAATACACCTCTACAATATAAGTCATCTCCATAATGCCTAATACAGTGTAAATGCTATGTAAATAAGTGTTATACTGTATTGTTTAGGGAATAAGGTCAGGGAAAGGTGTCAGTACAGATGCAATTTTTAAAAACTCTTTCTGATTGCCATTGTCTGGGCCCGAGGATGTGGGAAGATGGATGCAGAGGGCTGACTGGACTCCCTTTCTGGAGGAGACAAGTTGCAGGGTTCAAGGCTCCCGGTCTGCCGGAGCCTAAGGCCCAACATCACGGCAAGAACGGAGGGGAAGCGTGCAGGGTTGGAAGAGCAGTGAGGGCAGAGGGCTGGCAGTGGGAACCCGAGGGGCATGTGGTCAGGGCTCCAGCAGGCCAAGCTCAGCCTCTTCCTGCTGCTGATACAGAAGAAAGAACAACTTTTCCTATGATCCTAGTAGCTCAAAGCCAGACGTAGCTGCCCTGGGAGGTGGTGATCACTGCATCACAAGAAGCATGCGACACTCTGTCCCTGAGCAGCAGGCCTGAGATGTCTGGATGGAGATTGTGGTCAGCTTATCCTGGGTGGACAGGGCAGGGGGGCAATGCTGAGATCAGGCTCGGCCATGAGGTCAGTACCCAGGGCGGGGCACCATTGTCCTGGGATCCGTCCTGGGCCTTCAGCTGAGCCAGGGCTTAGACACAAAATGAGTGCAGTCAGGGAAGCAAGATGGGGAATTTGGGGCTTTGTGTCAGCACATAGCTCCCGCTGGGCCTGGGTGAGGCGAGCGGCCCATCCTGCTCTGTCCCTTCCCGCTGGGCCCCTCTCAGTGCCCCCATCACAACCCTGCCCAGCATCATGGGGAGGGCAGTGGACATTTCTGTCTTGCAAAAAGTCCGTTTGTGCCTGGCTGTGCCATGCCCACCCTCAGGGCTTCTACTGTGGGATAAACTCAAATCATAGGCTGTGAACAGGGACAGTGACAAGGTCTCCACGCAGCAGTGGTAGAGTGCCCACTTCCTGGCGAAAGTCTTCATGCCCACCCTGCAGAGCCAGGAGCCCAGGTTGGGAGTGACCATGGTCAGCTCACTGTAGCCCTCCCAGAGGAAGCCAGGGGAATGGAAAGGGAAACAAGGTTCAGCCTCCGAATGTCCAGGAGAGGCTGCTCCATTGTCAGACACACAGCACCTTCCTCACATGTGACAGCTGGGAGGGCCCTCAGCTGTAAGGGGACAGGGCATAGCTCAGTGTCACGGCGGCTGCCAGGCATGCGCAGACCCCGGGCTCCATCCCCAGCACCACCAAATCTTCGATTCCATACCCCCCTTTGACTGCCAGCTCAGCCACAACCTCAAAGCCACCATTGCCTCTCAGGTCTTATATCTTACCCCTCTCCCTCTTACACCCCCTGGCTATTCCCGAACACACCAGGTCCTACCTACCCCAACACTGACTGCTCCCTCACCGGATGCTCTACCCTAGATTTCTGCATGGCTCACTTCTTCAGGTCTCTGTTCAAACATCTCTTCTCAGGCATGCCTCTTCTGGATACTTTAGTACCCTCTCCATCCTATCTTCCCCTCCCCAAACTCATTTTTCTCTCTCTCCCTTATCCCCCATGACCTGGTATATAATTTACTTATTCACTGCCAGCTCCCCTGGCAGGAACATCTGTCTGTTTTGTTGACTGCTGTGTCCTTAGCACTTAAACAATGTGGGGAATGGAAAGCGGGTTGCTCAGAGAATTGGTCATCTTGATGAAACTGCAAGGTGGACATCCACGCCCCCATTTTAAAAGGAAAGAAAGGCTCCGGAGGAAGGGACTGCCTGGGATCCCCACAAGCACCTGGCAGGTTGATGTGGTCATCGTCAGAAGATGCTGTGCACCTACTATGTGGACAGTGCCTCCTCTACCATCTCACAGCGCCGCCCAGTGTCTTCCTGAGCAGGCTGCATCAGGACACTGGCCTTGACAGGTCCCCAGCCCCAGCTCTGCTGCCCTCATCTGGAGCACAGGAACTCAGGACCCGCTGGCACGGGCTCGCTTTGTCTTCCGTGCACCCAGCCCAGAGCACCCTGGAGGAAGGTGGGTCCTGTCTCACTCCTCTGCCACCCAACGTAGCTGTAAACATCAGAGCAGAACCCACAGATCTTCACAGAGCCTCACCTCACCCCAGGGGTCAGCTAGTGGAATTCAGAGGTGCCCAGGTAGGGGTACCTGGCCCCAGAGGGTACCTGTTCAAGGGCTGCAGACCCCATCCCCAACAGCAAGACAGCTGAGCGCTAATCGGGCCTCAGCCGCTCCTCAGCTGTGAGGTCATTTCATGTCTCTGAGACCGTTTTTCCATCTGTAAAATGGGGACAGAAATAGCTCCCTCATAAGGTTGAACTGAAAATTTTAAATGAGATTGATTGTGAAAACAGCAGTCAGGACAGAAAGTATGCATCGTTGTCCTCTGCCATCATCCTAGCCATCTCTCCACCCACCCAGTCAATGACTGACCCCTCATCGATGCTTTCACACACCCGTCCATCTACTCGTTTGTCCCTCCCTCCCTTCATCCCTCTGCTCATCCATCTATCCACCATCCACCCATCCATCCATTTGTTTACACATTCATCCATCTCTCTGTCTATCCACTCCTCCACCCATCCATCCATCACCTCCCTCCTTCCATCTTCCCACTCATCCTTCCCTCCCTCCGTCCTTCACTTATCTATCCATTTCCTGTCTTTATGTGCAGTGTCGGCTCTCTTCCTCATCTCTCACTTACAGAGACCTTGCTAGCATCTGACCCCAACCTCCCCCTCCACCGCCTCTGCAGAGCTTCTGACTTCCCCAGGTTTCCATCTTCTCACTGGCTCAGGGGGACACTTCCAGGCTCACACGGCGGAGAGGAAGGCAGAGGAGGGGAGGCTGCAGTCCACCCTCAGCCCACCAAACTCCTCGCAGACAAGCCCCGACTGGCAACCTGGGAGCAGGCAGGGCGCCCTGCGAGCAATCAATCGATCGATAATTGAAGTAATATTAGTCAGGTACTCACCATGTGCCGGCGCTGTGCCAGCTGCCAGGGACAGGGCACTGAACAAGCCAGAACCTTGCCCTTGTGCGGCCGAAGTTCTGGTGCAGGTAACAGAAAACAAGCTGAATGAGGAATTATCACGCCTGGTGCTGTAGAGCTGAGAGGTCGGGTGGGACAGGGCTGTGGTTTTAGGTTGGGCCACTGAAGCCTGCACTGAGGGAGACCTGAAGGATCCAGGTGAATAAACAGCACATGCGTAAGGGCCTAAGGAGGGCTTGGTCTGGTGAGTTTCAGACGTCTTGTGGCTGAACAGAGGGAGCAGGGGGAAGCCTTGAAGCTTTGGGAAACCGCTGCCTGTGTCTCTGAAAAGCAGGAACCTATGGGAAAGTTCCAAGCGGAGAACTGACCGGAGCTGGCTGGGGTTTCAGAAGAGCGAATCCTGTGAAGCACCCCAGACTCCAGCATGGGCTTGCAACCCCTCAAAAACCTGGGGGCTGCTGGGGCTGTAACTGTGGACCCTTTCGTACAGTCTCCGGCAGTGACCTGAGGCGCCTACTGCAAAGCTTATGAGTGGCTGTGCCTGGCACTCAGCGTGGGGTCTGGCCTGTGGTGGGGGAGGGGAGGGGAGAGAAGGAGGGACTCTGGGACCGGAGAATAAATGACCAAAGCAAAAAGGAAATGGAGGAGTAAGGGTGGAGCCCGGGCTCTCTGCCCTTCCTCTTCTGTAAGATGGGCAGGGACCCTCCCCACCCTCAGGTGCCAGCCCTAAGCCTTTACGGTCCCTGCCAACAGTGCCTAGGGATCTCGGGTGAGGGCATTCAGCCGCTGTATGTGCCCTGAATGTGGGGAGATGCTGGGGAGGCCTCTGAGGAGCCCCTACCCCAGGACCCAGTCACTGGGCTGTTCACAACCTGCCCTGTCCCTCATATCATTATGCCCTGTCCCTTGGTTTCCACTGAGTCCCTGTATTGGGATCTCAGTCCTCCCTGGTGGCCCCATCCCAGCCCAGGACCTGGGAACAGTTAGCATCTGTTTCACAGAGAAGGCAAAGCCAGGGGTTGGCCCCTGAGCCCCCATCCCCAGCAGTAATTCTCCATCCAGCTCTGTTGGCTTCTGTGCAGCCACTGTTCCGTCTTTAGATAGGACTGTGAAGCCAAAATCGTGTTTTCAAAAGTGAGTTTGAAATTTAAATGTTTTCAATGTAAACAGAAACAATAACAATCTTTAGATAGGACTGTGAAGCCAAAATCGTGTTTTCAAAAGTGAGTTTGAAATTTAAATGTTTTCAATGTAAACAGAAACAATAACATCATTTTCTATTTTTCCCCTACTCAGGGTCAGCCCCTGTTGAGGGCCAGAGCTCTACCCAGAACACCTCAGAATTCCATAATTTTATGTGTACCCCACATGAAATAGATGTGCCGATTTACCCAAGGATGCCATCCTTGCCACCTGCCAGCCAGCGATAATAAACAAGGGGCTTTCCTGGAGAGAAGTCATTGAACTGGGCCAGGAAAGAGTTTTTCAGATCTGAAAAGAGCAAAGGTGGTGTCCAGGTGACAGGATCTGCAGCCTGCCCTGGGAACCAGAGTGGTTCTGAGTGGGGACAGGAAAGGGACAAAGCGGGGTCACCTGGGATCACTGTGGCTGTTGGAGCTGTGACCGTATCACGAAACTAGTAGGAGCCATGGGAGGGTGACCAGCTGAACAGTGGCCCAGACAGTCAAAGGTGGGGCCTCCTTCCCTGTCTGAAGCCACTCCACAGCTGCAGCGCCACCCCCACCCACCATGCCCAGGCAAAGAGAGAGGGTCTCCTGGCTTCTGGAGTCTTTACCAAAGTGTCCCTCCGGTTCATCAGGAGACTGATGCCCAGCACAGGAGGACCTTCAGGGCTCAGGCAGGGGCTGATTCCTCCTGTTGGCCTCCAGGCAAAGCCTCTGTCCCTCCCCCGGCCCCACAGCAGACACCCCCCTCCACATACACACACACACTTCAGTTTTGAAAGTGTTTGTGGCTCTCTCTGCACACTGGCGGGCTCATTATAAAATAATTGAACACTTGTAACAGTTTTTCTCCTCAAGGATCCCAATTAAGACATCACTTTACGTTCCTCGCCCTGAAGAGCGGCTCGGGCCCCTCCCCTCGCATGCTGGGCAGGCAGTGGCTAAAAATACCCTCTGCTGCTCTGCTCCTTCCGCAGTGACTTGCCTGTCCCCGCCTGTCTCCACCCTAGGGCAGCCCCCTCCCCCCATGCAGGATCTCTGAGCCTCAGTTTCTTCATCTAGGAAACTAGGACTATGACGGTACTCTCCCGTCGATTCCTCAAGAAGAGCAACACAGTGGCACATGGCAGGCGCTGTCCCCAAGACACCAGATCAGAGCTGGCCAGGAGATTGTCAGTGTGGGAGGCTGGGTGGGCACAGGGACGGAGCAGGACAGCCCCCAGCTGAAGTCTATGAGGCTTCTTGTTAAGAGAATCTCATGCCTAGATTCATGCGGATTCAGATTCCTGAGGACTCAGGGTCCAAGCAGGTCTATGTCTACCCCCATCTCTCTACCTACAGCTGGTCCCAGCCCCAGCATCACTGGCCCTGGTGCAGGTAGCTGTAGCTCCTCGGGATTCTGAGGCCTCCTGTGCACTGTGGGCACCACTCGGGGAGCCCTGAGACCTGAACTGGGTCTGTCCCACCCATCCAGCTTTTTGCACAACAGTAAGAATCCAGCCCCTTCTGGGCATGGAGGCTCATACCTATAATTCCAGCATTCTAGAAGGCTGAGGCAGAAGGATTGAGAGTTCCTGGCTAGCCTGGGCAACTTAGCGAGACCCTGCCTCGAAGACACAAAAAACAAAAGCAACAACAACAAAAAGAATCCTCACCTTCCACATCAGGACGTGGGACTTGCAGTCCCATGCCTATGATGTTCCCCCCCACCCCCACCACCAAGCAGAGCCTTCCCACCACCCCACCTCAGCTCAGAGACCTCTTCCTCAGACTCCAGACTACGGTGGCCACCCACCCCTGCCTCCACGACACCTTTCAGAAATTATTCTTTTACAGGTTCATCGTGGTCTCCCCCGTGTTTCTTTCACCGCTGCATCCAGGGCCTGGCATTCACTGGGTACATGACAAATATTTGTTCATGAATGAATCCATTTTGTAATTAGGAGAGCCTAACATCTCCGCGCACTACCCACAGGTCTGACACTTTATTAGCTCAGTGAATGATTGTTGACTGACTGATTGCTCTGACACAGCTCTTTCTGCATAGAAGAAGGCAATTCACACGCACTAGGGGAGAGAGCACACAACCTGTCTTGGGCAAAGGCGACAGATGCACCCTCTGGCTGACTGGCTGGCCCACGCCCCATTCCTGCACCTCCCCTGACATGGAGCCTGGTGACGCCATACTCACACCGCCAGGCTCCCTCCACAGCCAGATCCTCATCTTCTACAGCCTACAAGGGTCAGCCCAGTCCTGCACATATGGCCAGCCTTGGAGGCAACAGGCCCTCTGAGGCCTGGGGGCCGGTGTTAGGGGCAGGAGCTCTGCCAGGAAGTGGAGGGCAGGTCCAGAGCCTGGAGTGGGGACTGGGGGGATGGGACTAATGGCTGCTAATGGCCCTCAGCTGAGCCCAGGACCCTGGCTCCTTAGGGTCCAGTAACAGTGCTAATGGGGCTGGCCTCCTGAAGTAGGCCTTCCCTCCCGGCCCAGGGTCATCAGGCTAAGTGGGTAAGTGGCAGGGAAGAGGCAAGGAAGAAGAGTGTGCACCTCCTCCACAGTCCCTCCCTCCCCTCCTTCACAATCTCTTCCTCCTAGGCACTGGAGGCGGCTTAGGGAGCCTAGCACGAGTTTAGAACATGAAAGAGGACATCACCACTGCATTCTTCATTACAGATGGGGAAACTGAGGCTCAGGCATGAACCTGGTCTCATTCACTTCCTCCCTTCCCACACCCTTGATCCTGGCTCCCCTCTCCGCACTCAGGCTCCAGTCAAAAAAACCAGCTTTCAGCCAGGCCAGAGGGAGAGAGCCAGGGTGAGGCATCCCTCGCCACAGCAGGCATGGTGTCCAGGCCCACACGACTGCTCAGACCAGCAGCAGGAGCAGCAACGGGAGAGACAGGATAGCACAGCAGGACCTCGAGACCCCAGCTACTGTGAAGATTGGGCTTACATTTGTCTGCAGTTTGGGACAAGAAGGGAGCTTGTGGTGAGAAGGGTGGGGTCAGACGCTAGCAGTCTCTGGAGGCTGATGAAGAAAGGAAACCAGGGGATGGGTGGACAGAGGTGCATGCATGTGTGGGGACATAGACAGTGGTAATGAGGGGCAGAGATAGATGGATGTGTGGACAGATGGGTGGATGGATGGATGGATGAGTGGATGGGTAGGTGGGTAGATTGGTAGATGAATGAAAAGATGGGTAGCTAGGTGAATAAACTCAGATGGATGAATGGATGGACAAGTGGGTAGATGGAGGAGTAGATAACAAATATATTTATCTTCATACCAATGTAGTCATAGAATATAATTTTTAGTATACCTTGAGGAGGAAGAGACTCAGGAGGGCAGTAGTTCTCTGGGTGGCTGGAAGTCATGGTGTATCTCCAGCCTCCAGCCAGATTCAGCCAAGAGGTTTTGATTGTCCTACCTTCAGCCCTTTGCTCAGGCCATTTCTTGTGCCTGGGACACTCTCTCCAGAACCCAACCTCCCACACTTTCCTCCTCCAAGAAGCCCTCCCAGACTGGCCTGAGCTCCTGCAAGCAGCCCCATTATCCCTCCACCAGGATCGAGAGCCCTGGGGACAAGAAGTAACAGCACTAGTTATTCTGAGGTTCCTCAGACATTGACTGTGTTCCAGGCCCTTCATGGGGAGCTCTTACCATCCCCATTTTTGGATGAGAAGACTGAGGTACAGCCAGTAACTAGCCCCTGCTCAGTGGGCAGAGCCTTACTCAGCCTCCAGATTCCTGCCCAAAGAAAGTGGGTGTTGGCTTCTCAAGGATGCAGAAGAGGCAGAAGGCAAAGCCTCCTGGGGACAGAGCAGGGACCCCACAGAGAGAGCAGTAGCAACCAAAAGACTCCCATCATGAACAAAAACACAGCTGGACAGCCAAGCTGTCCTGCCCCTTCACAGCTCTGTGGCCTTGGAAAACTTCTTTAACCTCTCTGAGCCTCCATTTTTTTCACCTGAAAAATAAGGTTGATGACTACTCAACCAGGTGTGGAGGAGAATCATGATTAATGGACACCCAGGTGCCTGTGAGAACATTCATAATTGTCATCATTGTGTCCCCTTCCCCAGTAGTTTCCTGGCTCCCCTCTACTCCTGGCAGCAGGGTCCAGGAAAGGAGCCGCAGCTGAGGAGACCTAGTGGGAGAGTCAGCTTTCTATCACTGTGACAAAACACCTGAGATAATGAGTTTAAAAGAAGGAAGGATTTATTTTGGTTCATGGTTTCAGTATATGTGCTGTCAAAGCGAGCACTGGCTTATGGTTTCAGAGCCTTCAGTCCATAGATACTTGACCCTGTTGCTTTGGGCCTGTGGTAGCACAAGGCATTATGGCAGGAGCACATGACAGAAGAGGCCTGTTCACCTCGTGGCAGCCAGGAAGCAGAGAGAGAGAGAGAGAGAGAGAGAGAGAGAGAGAGAGAGAGGTGAAGGAGCCAAGGTCCCACAATCCTCTTCAAGTTCATGCCCCCAGCAGCCCAGCTTCCTCCCTCTAGGTCCCACCTCCTCAAAGTTCCACCCGCTCCCCACAGCACCCCAGGCTGGAAACCAGGCCTTTAGCATATGAGCCTTTAGGGGACACCCAAGGTGCAAATTATAGCACCTATTGTCAGTCTGGCTGCACCCTCAGCTGCTGGGTTGCCTTCAACAGGCAGAGGGACCTGCTAGGAAAGAGCTTGGAGGGGACCTGTCCGGGGTGGCCAGTGTGGGTTGTGGAAGGTGTGGAGGGTGAGGAGCGAGGAGAGGTCCAGCTGGAAAGGGCCTTCCATGCCAGGTCAGATGCCGTGGACTCCCCCAAGGGTACTGGGAGCCATGAAGGGCAAGCAGGGCAGCACGCAGCTCACATCCCCCAGCGCGTGCGGAGTCCCCATGCACCACAGGGCGGGGAATCCATGATGTGAAGGGGAGCAGCGGCAGCAGTGGCTGGAGCGGGCTGCAGAGGAGGGACTGACACCTGTCCCACATTCCCTCCTTTGTGGAGCACCTCCGATGCATCAGTGCCTGATCCGGGCATTGGGAACACAGCGGTGACCAAACAAGAGGGAAAAACTCCTGGACTTGTGCAGCTGATGCCCCAGGACAGAAGTCAGAGCACAAAAGTGGAGCTGGACAGACCTCGGGGAGAAGCTTCATCTGCAGTAAGGGCTGGAGGGTGACGCTCAGCAGCTACTTTTGCCAGGGCTCAGCCGAGGCCCCAGTGAGGAGGGACGTTCAGGAGGGACAGCACAGCCAGGGCAGGCAGAGGCAGTGTGCCCCAGGAGGAGGCTGCAGCAGGTGTGAAGGAAGGCCGGGAGACAGGACCCAGCCTGGTATTTGAGGAAAGAGACCCTGGGAAGTAGAGCACTGGCCCAGAGGAAAGAGGGCACGGGGCCAGACAGGGGACCTTGCTAGCCACAGTGTGGAGCTTAGACTCCATTTAATATTTTGTGGCTCCGGGGTTTGAACCCAGAGCACTGCACATGCTAGATAAGCACTCAATCACTGAGCTCAATCACCCTCTGTACCTTCTCCACCCCACACGGAGCCCTTTTTATTTCCTTTTAAAACAGACTCTCACTAAAGTGCCCAAGGTGTGCTCAAACTAGTGATCCTCCTGCCTCAGCCTTCCTAGTAGCTGGGATTATAGGTGTGTTCCACCTCGTCTGGCATTGGATTTTACTTTTTGTTAATGGGAAGAAGTTGGAAAGTTTTAAACAGAGATAGAATGGTCTATCTCAGTGATGGCGAACCTTTTAGAGCGTTCAATGATACAAACAGTGTGTGCCGTCAGTTCTCCGCCACTAGCCTTTCTGGTTTGGTTTAATTTTGTTGTTTTAATTGAGTTACTATTTACATTAAAAATTAGCCATTCTAAAAGACAATTCAGCAGCATTTAGTATGCATGCAATGTTGTGCAAACACAATCTCTATCTAGTTTCAAAACATTTCATCACCCCAAAGGAAAGTCATTTCCACTAGCCCATTCCTGCTACCTGGTAGGTGCCTGGTAAGTGCTATAGAATAGGGAATACAGAAAGTGGGTTTAAAGACTAAAAATCCTTGCATAGAGAATTAACAACCATTCATTCATCCAATTCATTCATTCAGCCAATATTTGCTGAGCATATACTATGTACCAGGCACTGTTCAGGTCACTGAGGATGAACAAGTCCCTATCTTTTTGGAGACCACACTACAGAGTGGAAGGCATGTGATAAATGTGCCAGTGCATCCTTGGAAAACTGGACAAAGCAGGCAATGGCCAGACCTGGGGCCAGAGCCAGGAGGAGACAGGCAGGGCACAGGGCCCAGGTGACCAGCTGGTACAGCACATGCTTCCCACGCCCACTCAGAGAACATCCTTCTCTCACAGATGGGAAGACTGAGGCCCCGGGGTTGGGGTGAGTGCCTGTCTAGTCTCATGCCTCCGCCTGCCACTGTCTGGGCTGGGCTGAGGAAGCCCAGGCACAGCTTCCTGCAGGGGGGCTCACAGGCAAGGACTGACCTGCGCCCCAGCGTGAACCCATGGGGCTGTCAGGGTGGGCGGGAGGGCATCCTCTCCTGTGACACCAGCTTCCTCGGCATCCCAGGAAAGGCCTCTGCAGCCCTGGCTACCAGGAGAGGGGGCACCGCCAAGGTCACATGGCCCAGAGGTCCAGGCAGAGACAAAGCCAGGGAGTAGCTGGGAATGACAGTCCCTCTGCCCACCTGCCTTAGCAGCTGCTGAAAGGAAGTAAGCCCTGGTCCTCCACAGCCACAGGAGCCTGTCTGTGCCGTCGCACCTCTCCAAGACTCAGTTTACCCAAACACTCCATGGGAACAGACCCATGGCATCTCTGCTCCTTCTGGCCTGTCGCCCAAGCCACAGTGAGTACCCCCCACCCCAGGCAGGGAGAGGGCCTGGCTGGGGGGAAGAGAGCCCGAGCCCAAGCCCAAGCCCAAAATAGCCTGGCTGGCAGGATGATGGAGGCAGTGCCTGGCTGGGTGGCAGGAGCCCGTAATTGATCGCTCTGCACTGGCCATGAATAAAACATTGGCCTCCACTCCGTTCTGGGTTCATTATTTGCTAAGGGGGACAAGTCTCGTTTGTTGGGGTCACCTCTGTCCAACCTCCTCCTTCTTGGAATAAAGAAGACCTGCCCCATAGCCCTCTCTCCACTTTCTACTCTCTTGGCTCCCTGGTGTCCAGAGGACACACAAAGCTCTGAGCAAGATGGCAGGTCATTGTCTCCTCCCACCAAGTTGGTGCCCTTCCTGCTCCCTAAGTCAGCCCTGATTTCACACCGCCCTGCCTTCGCCTGCACTGTTCCATCTGCCTGAGTGCCCTTCCGTCTCCCTCCCCTGGGGAAATCCTCCCTCTCCTGAGGCCCAGGGAAGTACACCTTTCAGAGAGCTCAGCCTGGGACCTGAGGGGCCTTTACCCCTGAGCATGGCTAATACTGTTTCCCGCTATGTGACAACTCCCTACCGGCCTGCCACTAACCTTCTGCCCCAAGGGTACCCCGCCCTGCTCTAGCGCAAACCAAACTCTGTCTTTCCACCCACCACATTGTCAAGGACCCCAGCGAGGCGAGGGTGAAAACCCCAAATTCCACACTAGCTGGATGGCCACCATGAGGGCTGCTAGGCAAGACTGCCAGAAGTGACCAGTTCACCAAGCACAGATATTGTATTAGTTACCTTTCTAGAGCCATTGGTTTGCAAAAGAGCAGATTTAATACAGGGCATTTACAAGTTACAACTTTTACCCATAAGCCAAATGCAGGAAGAGTGTTGAATGTCTATCTATGCACTGAAGACCCAAAAGATCCCAATCAAGGGCGGGGAGCCCACAGCACTGTCCCATGTATGTCTGTGTCTGCAAAAGATGGCGCTGAAGAAATCCTTTACTGGAACCAGGATATGATGCTTGCAGCAGAGATGAAGACCAGAGCTCCCCCGAAGCAATCACTGCCATTCTCAACGACAGCAAGGCCCCGAACTCTTTCTTCAACGAGAACAGCCAAGTTCCTTCAGGGAAACCAGCTGAAATACATTTTCTCCTGGGAAATAGCCGGCCTCCATCTTCTGCTCCTGTTCCCCTTTATGTTGCATCGACAACAATCCTCAGGTGGATCCTCTCTGCCCAGAACCCACCAACTCAGTGCAGCTGGGTGTTCTAACTCAAGTTGACCACAATAATAAGTCCACCACAGATATGCACACTGGGGTGACACCCAAGCCACACTGCAACTTGGTACAGGGTGGGAAAGAATAGGCGGCTCAGTGGCCCCCGTGCAAGACACTTCAGGATGCACCAGCTTGGAAGGAAGTGGGAGCAGTGTGCCCACACACTGCCTCTGTCTAAAACAAGATCCACAGAATAGAGTTCACAGCTGCGCTGTGGATGGAAAGCTGGGAGGACCACGGAAATCCAGGGGCTGTCTGAAGAGAAACAGAGGTGGGATGAGGATGGGTGTGGAACGTGTAATCTATACCTTACTTGCTTCAGAGTTTGGATCTTGTGCATACAGTGTCCATTAAAATAAAGACCAAACCTGCTGTCCTACTGAGTCAACCTTTTATGAAGAAACACAAAGCCTGAGAAAATCATTAGGAAACATGGGGGTCATCACCTCAGGAATGCCGCTGCAGCATTGTCTTCATGACTGAGCTGTGACGATGGTCCCCCAGCCAGCACGCGCCTGATGGGACCTGCAGAAGCTATCCAGCCCTCCCCACAGAAGACACCCTGGAGGGCCTGGGCACAGGAAAGCGGGCTCAGCCCGTGCAGAGGGATCCAAGGGACACGCCCAGGTGTCAACAAGGCACAGTGCAGTGGCTCCTGGTCTCTCCTTGCTGCTGTCCTGGTATTTTTGAGATATGTATTGCAGGTGGGGCAAAGAGACTTCCTGTCAGGCAGAGTTAGGCCCCCTCAGCACGAGGTATAAGGAGCAGAGTGTGGTGTGTGTGTGTGTGTGTGTGTGTGTGTATGTGTGTGTGTGTGTATGTGTCTGTCTGCCTGTCTGTCTGTTCAAGTACAGTCGGCCCTCCATATCTATATGTTCCACAAACACAGATAGAAAATATACAGGAAAAAAATTCCAGAAAGTTAGCAAAACTTGAATTTGCCGGGGTGCAGAGCACACGCTGATTCCACCCACGCACTCCAAGTGACGTGCGGACACTCCCCGCGGTGGCCTGCCGCATCCCGCAGACCTCCTCCTTCCCGCACACTGTGAGCGTGTCGGCCTCGCCTCTCACTTGTGTACTGTGTAATTAGGCCTCTGATGGTTGCGTCTGTGCTGAACACATACAATCTTTTTTTTTCTTGTCATTATCCCCTAAACAATGCAGTATAACAACTATTTACAGAGTGCTTGCATTGTAGAAGGTATTAAGAGTAATCTAGAGATGATTTAGAGAATAGGGGAGGATGTGCATGGGTCATATGCAAATGCTATGCCATTTATATAAGGGACTTGAGTATCCCTGGATCTTGATATCTGAGGGATGACCCACAGAGAAGAATGATCCACAGTGGGGGACCATCTGTACTTCAAAATGTATCTATGTTTGTATGTCTGTGTGTCTCCGTGTACATCTATGCAGGTGTGGACATGTATGTGTGTCTCCACGTATCTGTGTTTATGCGTCTACGTGTGTGTGTGTGTGTGTGTGTACTTGTTTAAGTGTCTGAGTGTGTCCTCCCTCCTGGCTCCCCAAAGCAAGGCCACTGCTAGTCACGGCTGTCCCTGGCACAGGCCTTGGCTCCAGGAGAAATGCTACTCGGCACCCCCAGCTTTGCCTGGCACTGCCCTGCCTGGACCCCACCCCTTGACTCCCATTAACTGCCCACCGGGCTCAGAGACACAGGGACCCCTGCCTCCTACCCTCTGACCTCCAGAAGCGCATGCTGACCGAGCCACGCTACTGCAACCCACAAAGAGAAGCCGGTAGTTGGAATGCACAGAACCAGGGGCATGTCACCCCACCCCCACATACAGCCCTTCCTTCTGCAAACAGGCCGTCTCAGCGCCCCCCACCCAGGACTCAGCCTACCAAGGCAAAGGGTCACACCGGCCTGGGTCCCTGCTGCGTCTGCCCTCCCACACTGCCTCGCGTGGTTTTGCCTTCCCCAGGGCAGAACAGGCACATTCAACTTAAGCCTTCCAGGCCCACTCGGCTCCGGTGTCCCAAACTTTAGGTAGAGAAGAGTAGGCAGAAGGAGTGAGGGCCTGGCAGGGTTTGGGAGACAAGCATACCCAGGGACAGATGCTGGCTGAGTGCAGGCAAGGGGCTCAGCCCCGCTGGGCTGTCTTTCCCTGAGTGTGGAGCAGACAGCAGGACACCATGAGTGCTCGGGCTGAGACCTCCCAGGGTTCCTGGAGCTGCTGGTGCAAGACTCCGGCAGGGGGGCTGCTCAAGCACAAGTCCAGGATGCAGAGCTGAAGCCACGAAGCAGATCCCCTGACGAGCACAGTGCCACATGCCTACAACCCCAGCTACTTGCGAGGCCGAGGAGGAGGGTCTCGGCAAGCCACCTGGAAGCCTCTCTGTGGGCCTCCTGCCCCGGCATGCTGTGCCAGCCCTAGGCTGAGCTCCACCAGCCCCACCGGACTCCTCACTTCCCTTCCCAGCATCCCTGCCCTCCAGCTTCTGAGCTCACAGGTTAGGAAGAGCATGCTACCCTCCCTGTCTCTCTGCTGTGGAGAGATCCATGAGTTCTCTCTGGTTCTCTCTGAGAGAACCAGAGTTCTCAGAGTTTCCATTTCTTGTGAGTGGCTGGAAACGTGGATTTGGGGTATAAAAAAGAATCTCAGATTTTAAAAGATTGGTCACTAGTTCAAAATTTTAAAACTCTCCCTGAAAGCTAACTCACCAAAGGGCAAATCGAGTGCGTCTACGGGTTGGGTCAGGTCCATGCTCTCTGCTGTTCTTAGGCAACTCATTCAGAGGAGCAGAGCACTGCTGACCCCAGGGACTTTGTGCTTGCTGCTCCCTGCCAGGAACACTCTACCTCCAGGCATCTCACTTTCTCCAGGCGTCTGGTCAAGTGTGTTCTCCTCCAAGAGGCCTTCCCTGACCTCCCCCTTGCCATCATCTTGTTTTATACTTCCTTGGACTGCTTACTTCCACCTGACATTTTCATGTTGTCTGTCACCATTATGAGAATATCAGCCCACCAAGAAGGCAGGGCTCCTGTCCTGCGCATCCCTGCAGAGCCCGAGTTAGACATGAGGTTGATGTTTGTCAGTCTGGTGATTCAACACCTCAGGATCCCAGGACAGGGCTTTGGAGACAGCTAGGATCCAAGACTACAGAGTACAGTGGCACTGGGCCTGGGGCCTGCTCCAAGGAAGTGTAGTGGCCATCCAGCAAGAGGAGTCAGGTGAGCTGATTCTGGTCCACCACCACTCCACAGGCTGGATGAGGAACCCACTGGAGACCTCAGTTTCCCCACTTGCACAGTGACTCCCTGGGACCCGAGAGGGCCACCCCTGCCAGCTACATCAACCAGGCCAGGGAGACAGATTGATTGATCAGTTCAATATTTATTGAGTCTTCATGGCTGCTCTCAAAGGAACCAAAGAGGCTGCAAACTGAGGGACCAGAAATCCAGGAGGAGGGAAAAACAAAGGCCACAGCCTAATAGTGCCCGGAGCTGGCCGCAGAAGGGATTACTCAGGCTTCCCAGGCCGTCATAGGTCAGCTGGTTTCTTTCCTGTGACTGCGGGATTGGAGAGCCTCGGGGGGCTCAAGAGGAGCAGGCAGCTGGGGAGAGTTGCAATCTCTCTTCCAGAGAGGAAAGAGTAGGTGGCGAAGAGCCCCCGGGGATTCACACCCTACCCTGGGAGGCTGCTGACAGCTGTGGCCACATCTGTGTCTTTGAGCAGCCAGGGGCTGGGGCTGGGGAGGCGACACATCTTGGTCCATCTGAGCCCTGAGATTTCTGGGACACATCCCACTGAGGGCAACAGTTGGTGTGAGGTCGCCACTCACCACAGAGTCCACATGGCATCGTTTGCACACATCCTGCCCACACCCTCCAGCAAAGCTGATGTCTTGGGAAGATTGACTGTGTGTGACCTGCAGCCTGGCTTCCTCAGGATGAATGTGCTTGTCAGAGACGCACAGCTAAAGTGCAAAGAGCCAGGACTGGGGGCCCGACAGGACTGGGGGTCAATCCCTGCTTGGCTCCGACACACTGGGGGAGATCCTTTTCCCCCATGGGTTTTGATTTCCCCATCAGGAACCTGTCCCGAAGAACCCTGGACTCTGGCCAGAGCGCCCAGGAATATGGAAGAAGGATCGAAGTCCAGCCTGGGGGACAGACGGAGAGCTGTGTGCAGGGGGAGAGGGAGAGACGTATCCAGGGTCAGGGAGGGCAGTGGGGGTTCTGCCTCTACAGGCCAAGGGAGCTGTTGTCAAGGCCTCGGTCAGTAAGAAAACGGATCCCTATAACATTACACTCCATGAGCCAGCAATTCCACTCGGAGGTCTCTGCCGGAAAGCACTGAAACTCATGTTCAAAAAAAGCTCGTACATGAACGTTAACTACAGCATGCACAGAAGCAAAAGATGAAAACGAGTCATGTCCATCCATGGAGGAAGGGACAAATAAAATGTGATCTGTCCGTCCCACAGAATATCATTTGGTCTTAGAGGTGGGAGGTTTGGCTCAAGTGGCAGAGCGCTTGCCTAGAATATTATTCAGCCTTGAAAAGGAACAAGGACGGGGCTGGGGATTTAGCTCAGTGATTAGAGTGCTTGCCTTGCAAGCACAAGGGCCTGAGTTCAATCCTCGGCACCACCAAAAAAAAAAAAAAGAAAAGGAACAAGGAATGTGCTCCAGCCATGCACAAAAATTAGCTCGGTTAGCCATTCCGCAATGCATACATATTTCAAAACAGTACATAAACAGTAAGTTCTGTATGTGCAATTTTAACTTGTCAATTAAAATAAATAAACAGCGGACCAGAAGTGTACTTCAGGAGCAGTGTTTGCCTACCATGAAAGAGGCCCTGGGTTCAATTCCCAGCACCACAAATAATAATAAAGTTTTTAAAAGATCTATGAGCAAGCATTTTAAAAACTGGAATAAAGCATGATACTATTTTTAAAAAAAAGAAATGAAATACTGATCTTGCTACTACATGGATGACCCTTAAAAACATGATGGTAAGTGAACGAAGCCAAGCACAAGAGGCCACATCCTGTGCAATTCCATTTTTAGGAAAGGTTCAGAATTGGCAAATCCATAGAGACATAAAGTAGATTAGAGATTTCCAGGAGCCAGGGAAGGGCCATGGGGAGCGACTGTTACTGGGGACAAATTTCCATTTGGGAAAAGGAGAATCTCTGGGGGCTGGCTGGGGGTGGAGCACAACATGGCAAATACCCCAAATGCCACTGAATTTGTAAACTTTAAGGTGGGTAATTTTACATTACATGAATCTTATCTCAAAATTAAAAAAAAAAAAAAAAGAAAACTTACCAGAACTATGGCAGCTGACAACAGCTGACATAGTGAAGCGTTCCTAACCCCACACCCCATCGCACTCACTCTCATACCTCATCACACACACTCACACACACACACACACACACACACACACACACACACACCGACGAAGAGCCTGGGTGGGGGTGGGGCGGTGCGGGCATGCTCGGGGGCAGATTCAGTCCTACCAGCCACACTTTATAAATTTTGCATCATCTTGGCTATGAATAGCTTCCTCCGCAGCAAGACAGACAGTTCAAAGGGAGAAGGGCCTGAGGCGGGGTGTGGGGTGGGAGGGACCCACCCCAAATTTCTGACTCTGGTTCTGGAGCCTTGGGCCCAGGAGATGGCCTGACACAGGCAGGCTGCTGGGGATGGGAAGGGTGTCCTATCCACACCCCACACGGCCAATGGTGTTTCCAAGGTTCATGGTGGGGTCATATGGGGTCCCCAGCAGAAGCCCAGTACCCCATTACGCATCTAAGTCTGGGCCTGAAAGGACACGCAGAGCAAGGGGTGGCAGGGAGCCAGGTGGCACCAGAGCCCATGTGAGGCGCTGCCCTCCCTAGACAGGCTTCAAGGTCATTGCTTAGCTAGGCACCCTGAGGCCTGGGGAGGTCACCATACCACCCAAAGTCACCCATGCCTGCAGGGACATAGCAGAGTATATGAGACAACTCAGGAAAGCTGAAGGATGGGGCTTGAGAGTGGAGTCCAGCGAAGGGGTCAAGAGGCACCACGAGGCTGGCGGGGCTGTGGTCACTTCCATAGCCTCTGGGGCCGGGGGCCTGGGTTCTCATCCTAGTTCCACCCTTTCACAGTTCATCGCCTTTTGTGTCTCAGTTCCCCAGTGACAAAAGTGTCCTCACTGGGGCCAGGCAGCCCCCACTGCTCTTCCCCTGGGAGCTTTGCCCCCAGCACAGTTCCCTACCTCCAAGAGGCCTGAGACAGGAAGCGCAGGTGTGAGGCATGGTGCACGGGCCTGGCACCACAATGGGACCGTTGATCACCTGGCCCTCTGCTGTTGGCTGAGGTCAGTGAATCAGGTAGGAGCCTCAAGTGCAGGCAGAGAAAGCCACTGCTGGACAGCCCTGCCCCACCAAAGGGCACCCCAAGTGTCTAAGGCCCTGTCCTTTCCCTGCCAGGCCACCAACTGCACCCACTGCTCACGTCCCCAGCATGGGGACCTCAGGCCATCTCAACTCCCACCCCCAGCCTCAGTGTGCTCTTCTACAAACTGAGGCAAGTGTACCAGCTGACTGGACCACCACCGTGCATTGACCATGTCCATCTTCCCTTCCGCTACCCTCTCCTGCTCCCACACCCAATTCCCAGGCCCCCATAGGCTCTCTTCTACTCTCCTGTCCCCCTCATCCTCCTCCCCTTCTTTGTGTTTCCATCTATGGAAGAAAACATGCAATACTTGTCTTTCTGAGCCTGGCTTAGTTTACTTAACATGATATTCTCCAGTTTCATCTATTTTCCTGAAAATGATACACCATTCTTCTTTATAGCTGAATAATATCTACATGTACATATATATGTATTCATTCATTTAATCTTCAAACTGATCCTCTGAGACAAATGCCATTAACATTTTAATTTTACAGATGGGGAAACCTAGGCCAGGGAGCCAGAGCAAACTGTACAGAACACAGGGCCTCGCCATCATTTCCCCACCATCGATGGTGCCAGCATTTTAATGGTAGCTCTTACACTCAAGTGCTGGGAGATTGGGTTGAGTCCTTTCCTCTCCCTGGGACTTGGTTTCTCCAGCAGTGTAGGGTTGGGATGCAGAGAGCAAAAGCCAGAGTCCGATCTCTGGCCTTTACTTGCTAGCTGGGGAGCCAGGCCTTCACCCATCTGTGCCTCTGTTGTGACAGCTCGGTCTCCCAGGATCGGGCTCTCAGGGCAGTGCCAGGCACGTGGGAAGTGCTAGGAAGTAGTAGCTATAGTGTCAGCACCATAAAGTGAGGGGGTCTCTCCAACCCCAGATAGGAGGATGGGCTTCCAAACAGCCCGACTGCAGAGGCCTGGGAACAGCCCAAGGCAGCTTCAGGAGAGCCCTGCAGCCTGCTCAGTCTCTCTCCTCTCTCCTCTTAGCCCCCCACTGCCAGGCTGGCCTCCCAGCATGTCTTCCTCTTTCCTCTGGTCAGTTCAGAGGGGACCTTGAGGAAGCAAGGATCTGGGATAGGCTTCCCAAAGGGGAGAGGTGACTGTGCTGACCTCTTGCAGGCCTGGACCGGACCTGGACCTGTGGCAGTCCGATTGGCTGGCGTGTGTCTTCCACAGGGTGGTGAAGAGCTGGGACTCTTCACAGATCTGACTACTCACGGCCGGTTCCTGGCTCTGCCACTTACAAGCTGTGTGACCTTGAAGAGGTGGCTTCTCCTCTGTGTGCCTCGGGCCCCATCTCCAAGAGAGAAGACCATAGTGGAGGTGGCTGTGGAAATTCAGTGCCGTGTCACAAAGCAGTTGGCCTGGGACCCATGAGATCTGATGTCTGGGCTCCTGAAGTTTAGTCAGCTCAGTGGGGGTCCCAGCATCAAACACTCCTGGGGCCACATCCAAACTCGATGTGCAACCTAGAGCAAGCCACCTCTCCTTTCTGTGCCGCAGTTTCCCTATCTTCAAACAGGCTTAATAACACCTGCCTGGAGCACTGTTGTGAGAATGAAAAGAATCAAACCCAAGAAAGCACTCAGCAAGTAGTGCTGTCACTATCCTTCCTGCACTGTTGCCCCTGCTGGGCT
>PVJO010024493.1:0-24280 GCA_004026905.1 Hystrix cristata | reverse complement strand
TTGGTGCGGGGGATCTAACTCAGGGCCTTGTGCTTGCAAGACAAGCACTCTAACCACTGAGCTAAATCCCCAGCCCCTTGATGTGGAAATGAACTAAAAGGGGAAGGAAAAGGTATACATGTGGGGTGCTACTTTCTGTGTTGTTTATTCTATGCCAGTGAAATCCCCCAGGTGCACGAGTGAGAGGAAGGCAGATGCAAAAATGGACACTGTTGTGTGGCAGAACCAGGCTTCCGCTTTGTGCTGTCTGCAGCAGCTGCACACAGCAGCTGCCTGCCAGCAAGGTGAGATTCTGGCTTCCCAGAAACCCGGAGGGAACAGCCCTGTCGTCAGTCTACCTGGGTCTGCTGGGGTACACTGGGGTATATGTTCAATAGGACGGAAGGGCCTGGGGCTTGAGGGGTTTTAGTGTGAATGTTTTCCTGCCTAGAGAAGGGAGCTTGCAGGCAAACATCTTTAGAAAGGAATCGTTTTCGGGTAGAAGAGCCTTCAGGAAAGCATTATTCTTAGTGGAAATGGTATTTACTTAATACAACGCTAGTGACTTCTACTCCTTACCCCGACTCAATCCAACAAACATTTAAAAACTCCTAGTGGTACTTAGGACTCTAAAATGCTACAGGCTACTGCAAAGGACTCAACTTGGATTCATAAGGAAACAAAATGAAATCACTGCCGAAGTGTCTTCCCAGGAAGTAAGTCCATTGCTGTAAGCAATGAGAAATTCTGAACCCCAGATTAGTGAACTGTCTGCCATTACACACACACACACACACACACACACACACACACACACATTCTGCACAGGTGAGTTCAAGTGGAAATGCTTTCTAGGTAAAAATAGCCAGGGCTTGTCGCACAGTGGCAGCCGGTTCACCTGGCTGCCCCATGGGGCCATCCCGTTGATGGAACGCTGATTATGCTGCTTTGTGCTCCACAATGGGCCGGTGGGTCATTCTTTGTTTCTTGTCAACTTCAAACAGGCTGAGTAGTCTGAGTTTATTTTAACTGTCCCAACCCCAAATGCCTTTTGTCTTTATCAGACTTCATTCTTATCTTTACAGAAATGGAACTCTTTCCCGTTTTCCTGTTTCCTCCTATTTTCCTAAAGTTCGCACATTCATAAGAGACACTTCTGAAGATGGAGCAGACAGGACGAACACCCAATTTTTGTTTCCAAATATCTATTTATGAAATTCTCCAAAGTCAGAATCTTCAGGTGTCACAGACAGGAGTCATCTCACTGTGCCTGAATTGGACAGGCACTGGCGCATGTGTTTGTAGCCAGCATGGTTGGGAGAGAGTTCAAGACGAAGTAGCATTCGTCCTGCCTGGAGGAGTTTAAGATCTAACTGAATGAAAGGGTAACTGTAAGGCAAGAATTCACTTCTGAGTTTTGAAGTCACACGTTTGGCTTCACTGTCGCTGTGTATAATGGCCATTAGCTTAATCCAAGTAACGCAGGAAATTTAGTCGATTGAGACAAATCTCTCGGAAACCCAGATGATGAGAACCCGAGTTAGACACTGGGGATGCTTCGGCTTTCCAGCTGGTTGTTTAACTGGGTCGTCCCCTTGATGGTACTGGGTTCCAGACTGAATGACTTGGAGCATTGAGCAGTCACCCAGCCCTGCTGTCGCCTTGGAGAGGTAACGCTGCTGTCTGGGATGGTTCAGATCTTAAGAGGGCCATCATCAAGCTGGGCGGGGAAGCCAGGCCTCGAGGGAGAAAGCTGTCCAAGGCGGAGAGCAGCGAGAGCGCGGGGCCCAGTAGCTGGAGTCTGGCCCTGAGAGCCTGCATCACTTCCCTGCTTCCACTTGAGGGGATCTCCCCCCATCATGGTGCTGTGGGATTGTGGGAAAGTGTTTTGTGCTTTTTGGATGAAAGATGTATTATATGAGATCTGCAAAATGTTTTTGGGTTAGTTCATGAGAAAAAATTGATAATGATGATAATAATAACATCTAGCATTTATTGTTTATTATATGTCTGGCAATAAAGTAATGATGGAAATAATATTTCTTATCTGCAACTTTATTTTATATGAGCTGGTACCAAAATTGTCTTTTTTTTTTTTTTTTTTTTTTGGTGCTGGGGCGCGAACTCAGGGCCTTGTGCTCGCTAGGCGAGCACTCTAACGACTGGGGTAAATCCCCAACCCCCCAAATATTCATTTCTAAACAGAGTCTGTAATTCTGTTTGCAACTGTTAACTTGGGTGATGGGTTTATGGAGATATATTACAGTATTTTCTCTGTTTTTCTATTTTGAAATTTTTCCATAATAAGATGCTATGAAAAACAACAAGAGGCTGCATAAGCTTCCTAACTTAAATAATACCTTAGATAAATATACAAAGCAAGAAATAAGGAGGTCAAGGCTTTCCAGCATCTGCTATGTGTCCGACCCTTCACATTAGCTATCTGTGAATTAAGTAAGTGCCTGTTTCCAGGACGAGGCCGGCGAGGCTCAGACGGCACAGATGACATCCTTAGGAGCTGAGCCTCAGCAGACGCCCATGTTCCTCCCAACACACCACGCAGGGCAGGATCTTTGGGTTTTTTCTTTGTGTCCTTGAGTAAGTGGATCTACAACAGCACAAAATCAAATAAAATGCTGTAAGAGCAACATGACTTGCATGCTTTATGAAAACTTTCAAAGCAAGCAGGATGGCTAATGATACATATCCTTACTTGTACGTTTTCTTGTATGAATGTGTGTCTCTGCATGTGTATAAAGACTGGGACTTTGAGGGTAACCAAAGTTTATTTCACAACCTCCCTGTAAGTTTAGGCATAAACCCCATTTTACAAATAAGAAAAGCGAGACTGAGAAGAGTCAAAGTTGGCCAACCAGTGTATGATGAGCACTTTGAAATGGTAGCGTGTGGTGAGGCTGGAGTTGAAATTGGCCTGATCTCAGTGCCTATATCCTTGCTCTGCATCAGGATGTGTCATGTTGGAATCGGATCCGACTCCTGATGAAAAGAGCTTCTATTCAAGTCAAGAGTGGGTCTACCAAATTCCTCTGCAGGATTGGGGAGGGAGTAGAGTGGAGACTGACAAAATGGCAGTGTTTCTTTATCATTAGCAAGACTCCCTCCTCTGTTTGAATTTAGTCTGCCTGGACCAAACTGAACAGAAGGGAATTGTCCCATGTGTTGTCAAAACCATCCTCCCAGACTTCAAAGCATCGCTCAGGAAGGAGGGAGATGAAGCAGGGCTCCAGGGCTCCCCACCAGCCTGCGCGGGTCTCTGGGGCCGGAGCCACACTGTCATCCCAGCCGCCTTCTCTTTGAATCTGAGGCTCTTCACAGCTCCATCCTTCCCCAGCCCAAACACGCTCAAGGCCCAACTTCTGTTTGAAGTGGATGTGAGACTCTTCACACTGTGAGGTGCGGGGATTAGAGGAGGCGGCTCCCCGGCTCCCCGTGGGGCGAGGGCACCTAGGCCTCCCCAGTACCACTCCTGCAGCCTCTCACGGGGTGATAATGGCATTCGGGGCTTTTCCACAGGGACCCTGGGACAGCCAGGGGCCTTAATTAAAGTGGACGTGTGGGTCTTGGAGGCAAACATGTCCTGTGTTTTGTGTGAGATTGTTTTGTGTTCTGATTGGGATTCTGCCTGGCCTCAGAGAGCAGGACTCCTAAAAGCAAAGGAAATGAACAAACAAAACAACACAAAACAAAAACTGGACCGATTTTCCATTTCCTAAAGCAAAAGCCCCTGGTTCTATGGTACTAATCTGTATGTTAGTGAGAAATGATCAGGGAATCATGGAAGATGCTTGTATATCATGCGGTGAGTAACACATTTTCTCCTCTCTCCTTTCCAAGGAAAGGTCACACAGAAACCAATAAGGTAGCAACTTCAAAGTTCATTGCTACATACTAGTTACTATAGTTTAGTCGATAATATTTAGATGAAAGCAGTGAATTGTTTCGCTATAGAATGAATATCTTCCTATAGAAACTTCAAATGTGGCTTTAAATGTGGCTTCAAATGTGGAGAGTAAAAAAAAAAGTTAAAAAAATAAAATAATGAAAAGTAAAGCATCAGATTCTTCCCAGGAAGAAAAACTTCACAATTATAAAAATAAGTGATATAGGGCTGGGGATTTAGCTCAGTGGTTAAAGTGCTTGCCTACCAAGCACAAGGCCCTGAGTTCCATCCCCAGTACCAAAAAAAAAAAAAAAAAAAAAAAAGTGATATATTTTTATGCTTTCATTTGAGTATGACTTTCTTCATATAATCAGAGAATAGATATGTTTAAAAAGCTGTTTAAATAATTTTAATTGATAAATAACTATATAGGGTGTGATGTGAGATTTCAGTGCATATGTAGAATTGTAATGATCTCATTAGGGTAATTAGCATATTATTTCATGCATTCATCACTTGTTTTTGCTGGGAACATTCAAAGGTCTCTCCACTAGATATTTTGAAAATACAATTAATTGTTGTCAGTTACAGTTGCTTTCTGGTTTATAAAACATTAAAAGATACACTTTCCTTCTACTCCTGTACTTACCATTCTCTCTTCATCCCCTACCCCTTCCCAGTCTCTGCTAACCACTGCTATACTCCCTACTTTCATGTGATCAAAATTTCTTTTAGCTTTCTTATGTGAGAACATATGATACTTGTCTTTCTGTTCCTACTTTATATCACATAATAGAATCTTCTCCAGCATGATCCATGTTGCCACAAATGACAGAATTTCATTCTTTTTTATGGCTGACTAATATTCCATTTCCTATTTCCTTTACCCATTAATCTGTTATACACACCTAGCTTGACTCCATATTTGGCTTTTGTGACTAGTGCTGCAATAAACATAAGAGTACAGGTATCTTTTTAATATGTTTCTTTTCCTCTGGATAACTGGTACTGGAATTGCTGAATTCTTTACTAGTTCTACTTCTAGTTTTTTGAGGGACTTACATACTGTTTTCCATAATGACTCCACTAATTTACATTCCCATTAACAGTGCATCAGAGTTCCTTTTTCTCTGCATCCTTGCTAGCATTTGTTATTTTGTTGATAGGAATTCTAACTGGGATGAGGTGATATCTCATTATGGTTTTGGTTTGCATTTCCTTGAAAAATATATCTGCTTTTAACATACCATTTTGCTTATTGAGGTAGTTACTTCACAGTTTGGATACACATGTAAATAATCATTTGGTTTGTTCCAGTTTACCTCCTAGACTATAAGCCCAATGACCATAAGGTAGAGGCTATGCCTGATTTGGTCATCATTGTGTCTTGGTGGCTGGTATATATTAGGTGCTCAATAAATGTCTGTTGAATAAGTGAATGATTATGAAGAAATACTCTATGGATTATCAAATCAGGCATTCAATGGTTTGCCAGGTCATGATACGATAATTTTAAATAACTGGGGAACAATCCTCATAAAGCAAAATAGAGGCAAAACCCACCTAATACAACCATCTAAGAAAGCCATTTGTTTCTGAAATGCTTTTAAATTTTGCCTAAGAATGAGGGAGGCTTAATTGTTTCCTGGCTTCAGTTCCAGGGTATGTAGTTCTAGGATATTTGCATACTTGATATCCTGCACCTTCCACCTCTTAAGATAACCAGTAGAAATGAGAGAGTTAAGTGACTGAACCCCGAGGTTGATGGCGACAACGATGATGAAGACAGTGGGAAATAGCTGGACAAGTGGCACACGTCAGTAATCCCAGCACTGAAGGAGGCTGAGGCAGGAGGATTGCAAGTTCCAGTCCCACCTGGGCGGTTGAGTGAGGACTTGTATCAAAATAAAAAATTTTTTAAAATGCTAGGGATGTAGCTTAGTGGTAAAGTGTCCCAGGACCCCTGCCAAAAAGGAAAAAAGGTAGAAACGTGTGCGAATCTTTGGAACTCAGAGTGCTCTGAGGAAGCCTGAGCTTCCTGAAGAAGGGACAGGCGTGGACTCACTGGAAGATAACCTTTTCTTGTAGGAGTTTGGATGTGCTCGTTGTGCAGCCAGAGAGGGTCTGAAGCTGTTTTATAACCTTTCAAACAAGACCAGCACTGTCCGAAGTTTGTTTCCTCTGCCGTTCCCTACTCCCCTCTGCCCTCAAATGATTTTTAAAGTGTCCAAGGCCATGTCACATAATTGCCCATTTTGCTATCAACCTTCCTTTTTCCTGATCCTTTGTTTCAATGTCTGCTTTCTTTCCCCGATATGGACACTAAAGCCTGCTTGTGGGGGGATCAAACTATAATTAGTTTATACATGAAGTTTAATTCACTGTCGCTCTTTTGGCATTAGACTCAAATGGGCTTTGATGTCTGGCTGGAGCTTTGATCCCAGACCCCCAGATGGTGGTCATCACCCCAACTCAATAGATTGCCCTTTACGCTTCTTCCTCCTATTTGGAGACAGCTTTTCCCAATGACATCATTGCGCTTGTTTGGCCGTAAAAGCTGCAAGGCATCATTTCGTCACTTTTCTCTATAGCGAAATGTGCGATTGATGCTCTGCCTGTCCTCATCTGTGATACACGCTCACTGCTGGATCAGGAATTTGTAGAATGATGCTCGGACTTTGGTGGGAGCGCTCTGAGGAACTGATCTGCCCCAGGGCAGAGCTCCAGACTGTGGGGTCTGACGGCCCTTTCACTGTGCCCAGGAAACATCTCTAAGCACAGCTACGGAACTGCAGTAGATCAACCAAGACTCTTTTCCTGCTGACAAATTCAGCTTACTTTTCAGATCCTCTTTCTCTCTCTCTCTTTTTTTGGTGCCGGGAATCGAAGTCAGGGTCTTGCGCTTGCTAGGCAAGCGCTCTGCCACTGAGCTAAATCCGTAACCCCTCCACTCTCTCTTCAGTACCATACTTTCTGAGTGTTTCTAAGTAGCTTTTCTGAGAAGACAGAGGCCCGAGGGAAAAACAAAACAATTAACTAGGGGTGAACGATGCTTGAAAGGAGATAGGAGGAAGCAGCAGTCCTTGCTATAAAAAGAAAGGGAAAGAAAAATCAAAACTGTAGGAGAAAGTGAGGTTTCATTGTCAACAGAAGTGAGCAGCTGGGTGATTATTTTCAACTGCCTTCCAAATACCTGCAACCAAAACAAAGAGTCAAAGAGGAAAGAAAATTCAGGAGACTAGATTGGAGAGGAGACTATTAGGCTGTTAGGTTAAGAAGCGAATGGGGGCAGCTCAACAAGTCACACTTAATCTGATGACATTGGGCGCTTTCCTGGAAAAACAATTAGAGCATTGAGTGCCTTGCTCCTAACTTCATTTGACAGCCGGAGTTTGTTTTAATTGGCATGTGGATGAACAGCATTATTTATTAATGTGTAATGGATACTTTGGAAAGCACCACCTTTTTTCCTGTTTGTGACCATTTGATTGGTGGAACCATCAAATACGTTAGTTTTAATATTTAAACTTGCTGGTAATACTTTTTCATGAAGATGTACAAGCTGTTAGGGCAAATGGCTTACTCTGGACTAATGAGCCAGCTTGGAGTGTCATTTGGCGGGGAGAAGAGGGGCAGGAAGGTGTGGAGACACAGCGACTTGTCTGTCTGCTTTAACAAGATTTATTACTAGCATGTAAAAACATATTTAAGTCCCCCCAATTATATAACTATAGTTGTCAGTGGGTGACACAGTGCAGGCCACAATAATAGAGTCCACTCAGCCAGAAGGCATCTAATTCAGAACCAGAGAGCGAAACGCTTGTTGGAAATGAGTAGAATCAAACAATGACGGACGACATGGGCAAGTGGCTGTTGGCAGGCAGGAAAGTCATCATTCTTCAATGTCTTACTAAAATCAGGGGGGGAAAAAAAAGAAAAATCAGGGGGCAAAATTGATTCCTGTAGTATCAAGTAGAACTTGACACACAGTAGGCCTAAAGGGTTGCCAACCTGAACACAACTGATTCTGTATGCCTCGAAAAGCTTGAACACAATTCCACTTTTAGATCTATGCAGAATCTGGCTAGTTATGAATTAAGGCTGTAGTCTCTTTCATGTCTGTGGGAGGTGGCAAGGGGGTGAAAGGGTGTCAAGGAAGCTCCTGCTTTTTGTCTTTTTGGTAAACGCTGACTTAATTCTATTTGTAGTAGAGATTAAATGGATACTATTAAGTTTAAAAGTTAGCTAAGAAGTATGTTAATGAAAAAACAATTTACAACCAACCCTCATTCTGTTGAGTCTTCCTCTAGCAATTATCAGTTGAATGCTTGCAAGGTGCTGGCTGAGCACGGTGACAATAAGAAGGCATTGAAACAGTCCCTGTGGTCAGGGAGCCTTTATAATGTAGCAGGAGAGAGGCGCTACACATAAACACCTACACACGCGGGCGTGTGTGCATACCCAGATACATAATCCAACAATAGCTTGTGGTAAGGACCACGCATTCATGAAGTTAGCTGGAGTTCACAGGAGGCAAGCTAGTGAACTGTCCTTGGAAGGAAGATTAGACCACACAGCGAGGGGGAAAAGAAAATTCCTAGCCGACCCAAGAAGCTGGGCAAAGGTCTAAGAACTTGAAGTAATGGTGTGAGACTCAGTCTTTCTCCCAACTCTGCCTCCACTTCAGTGATCCAGACTTGCCGGATTGAGTTCCGGAGGTGCGTGGATGCAGCGCTTTCTAAACCACACAGGGTACCATTCCGCGACAAGCCAGCTGGTGGCATTTCTACATGCTCACCGAAATTCCCCGCGGCCAGTGTCCCGAGCAAGGATGACCACATCACAAATGGTAGTTGAGGGGGATTTATAAGTCTCTTCCCCAGGGGAAGCTGAAAGCAACCTACAATCCATGTGCCTGCCAGCCAGCCACGCTGTAAAAGCACACCCCATATACACACGTACGTGTGTGTGTATATACAGGCATATGGTTGTATATTATTATACACATGCATGTATGTGTGTACATGGTTGTATATTATAACCCTTGCAGCAGGCAGGCTCTGCTTGCAGCTGGTTTTGGGTGGTAGTGATGGTGTTAGGTTCTGTCACTTGCCCACACAGGTATTTAGGGGTTAAAGTGGGATTCGGATTCCGATAGTCTGGTCTCAAGTGTTCTAGAAAGGAGAGACTAAATAACAACAACAGCACACAAAACCCCAAGCGCAATCCCCACTCCTAAGTCCTGGGGCAGCCGCCGGCCAGACAGCGACATCTGCACAGTAAGGCCCTCCTTAACGACCCGCAGCAACGGAAGCTGAAGTTCTCGAACAGCGCACCGTGCTTTGTCTCGCCCGCTTTCGCAGAGCGGAGTTAAGGCAGACAGGGGACCCACCGACACGGCCTCGCGCTCCCCCCGCGGCCGGCCGTCCGAGCCAGCGCAGCGAGGCGGCGCCCCGGGCTCGCGGGGCGGGGCGGGGCGGGGCGGCCGCGCGTGACGTCGCCGCCGGGGCGTTCTCGGCCGCCGGGCCGGCTCGGGCCGCGTCGGGGCCGCCGCGCTGCGCCGCGCTGCCGGGCGCTCGTGCCGCCGGGGTCATGAAGCCGAATCCGGCGGGCGCGGCGCGCGGCGACAAGGGCGAGGCGGACACCGAGCGGCAGCGCGCCCGCGAGCGGCAGGAGGCCACGCTGGCCGGGCTGGCGGAGCTGGGCTTCCTGCGCCAGCGCCAGGAGCTGCTGGTCCGGGGCGCCCTGCGTGGCGGCCCGGCGGCCCGCGCAGGGGAGCTGCCGGGGGAGGCGGCGCCGCGGAGCCGCCTGGAGGAGAAGTTCCTGGAGGAGAACATCCTGCTGCTGCGCAGGCAGCTGGTAGGTAGCGCGCGGCCGCGGGCAGCGCCGTCCCTGCCGCGGCGGCCGGGCGGGTGGCCTGGGCGTGCGCGAGGTCGCCGGCGCCGGGAGCGCTGGCCGCTGCGGGGCTGCCCGGGGCCGCCCGAGCGCGAGCGCCTGTCCGCGCGTGTCTGCTGCGCCCGCTTTGTGTCGCGCGGAGCGCGGGGACCGGGTGGCCGCGCGCCGCCGTCCGCCTCTGCCTGCGGGATGCGCGGGAGGCGCTGGGCGAGCCCGCCGAGACCTGCGGACCCCCCAGTTCCGAGGTCTCTCGGGTTTCACCTCCTCCTGCCGAGAGGCACAAAAGCGAGGAGGGGCTCGTGGCGACCGTAACTGTCCGGCCCCGACTTTTACGATGGCCCCGCAGCGCCCAGGGGCTCCCAGGGCGCACGCCCGCAGCGCCCGAGTTGCAGAGAGGCGTCCTTTGTATAAGGCAGCGAAAAGGGGTTGCCGAGGGTGGCGGTTCGGCTGGGGAACGCGCCCGTCCCCTCGTGTGTTGTAGGCTCTGCTGGTTGTGATTGGTGGCGGAGGTGGGAGAAAAGGGCCCTGCTCTCAGGGAGCGTTTGTCTTGCTGGCTTCCCGTCCAAGACTCGGTCCTTCCACGCAGACTTCATTAACAGGGACGCCCAGGGGACTTTGGATCTGAATGTAGCGAGAGCAGCGTTTGACCCCGCCTCGGAATAATGGCGGCAGCCTCACTTCAGTGACCTCCAAATATAGTTTTGGGAACAGCAAAAAGATCCTTATCTATGTGATACTATCTGACGCTAGACACGGGCTAGGTCATGGCCCTCTTAAGAATAAAGTAGTGATGCTGTGCGGTTGTCATGTGTTTTCTTGGGTTACTTCTTTCCAGATGATTAATTTTTTTAAGCATCAAAGTGCTTTTTCTTGTTTGGTTCATTTTTTTCTGAAGAAACTCAAATTCAAGGAAACAATACGGTTCATATCAGCTTTTTAAATCAAAGGACACGCAAAAGAGGTGGATACTCACATGCATCTATTCTTCAAGGGCGTGAGCTGTGGTTTGTGCAATAGCTCTCTGTTTTGGCATTTTACTGCGTTTCTTTGGTGACTGACCAGATTTGTGTGTAACACTGATTTGAGTCAATTCTCTCTGGTTGTGCCTGGTCATATACATTTTTTGCATGGATCTCCAGATTGTGAATGGCGTAGTCCTATTGTCCTTTTGAGGGGAGCAAGGCACTCTGTCAGGAGAATTCCAGTCCAGTCAGTGTTTATGGCACTATTTTCATTTGTAGACTTGGCGTTCCTGATTTGAACCAGATGTCTTCTGAGTTTTTTTGCCTTTGCGGCAATGGGAAGCACTAGGTGGCGGTGTGAGTTAGCACAACCAGTCCGTCACCTCTGGAAACTCGAGCTGGGTTCAAGTGGTGATGGGCCCTCCCTGGAGGGTTTTGGATTCTGCCAGTTCACATTATAGTACTTGGCACTAGCTATTAGCATTAGTTTCTCACTTTCAAAGGCCCTAAGACTGATTAAACCCCACAAAGCAACTAATAGAAAACAAAACTCTGCAGGCCGAGACATTTGGCCAGAAACCTCACCTAAGTAAGATTAAAGTCTAGTAGGAAATCTGTTACTCTGACATCAAATGCAAAAGTCCACTGTGAAGTATTTTTTTAAGCTGGCTGTACACCTGATGATTTAAAGTCTCTATACAGTTTTCTTGCTGTGATCTATAAAAAGTCATAATTGGTATATATAAATTAAAACTAAAAAACAAGTCTTTTTTTAAATGAAGAAACCATATCCCCACAAAATGTGAGAAAGTAGAATTAAAGGTAGGATATATTTTGAAATTCTTACAGTTTTTCTTTACCTCAGATTGTGCAGTAAAATTTTGGTTTTAGAAGAGTTAGTGACTCTTTTGGATGAATAATTTGAATATTTAGAACAGACTCTCTGGTGATGGTCACCGACGTGTGTTCATTTTTCCCGTCCGCGTTTGTTCCTAACAGAACTGTCTGAGGAGAAGAGATGCTGGTTTGTTGAATCAGTTGCAAGAACTCGACAAGCAGATCAGTGACCTGAGACTGGATGTGGAAAAGACCTCGGAGGAGCACCTGGAGACGGACAGCAGGCCCAGCTCAGGTGAGTGGGCTGGACAGGTTCTGTACTCCAGGTGGCTCCCTGTGGGGAGCACTTCCAGACCTGCACATGGCAGTGGGGTTGGTTTGTAATGCAGAGAGGATTTTAAGAAGCAGTCGGCTCTTCATTTGCATGAAATAAAGTCAGAGTACTAAATTTTCAGTGATTGACTGGAGACCTCAGAGTTTAAAGAATAAAAAAAAAGTTTCTATTGAGATTTCTGGAAGAGCAGTCATCCTTTGAAACTTGAGAGTCTGAACTGGGCTAGAAAATTAGTCACACTTCAACTTCCTGAGACCACTTCAAAAGTTTTTTTTTTTTTTTTAAACCATTTGGCTCCTTAGATTTGTTTTTCTCTTAAAGTTATCCCTTCTGAAACATCCATAATAAAGGCCATGTTCTTTCTGGCCTAAGTTCCTTTCTTACACATAATTTAAAGCTGGGAAGAGGGTCACTTTACAGGTGAGAGTAACTTTGAAGTTACTCATAGTTTTGTGCTCTTTGCCTTTTCATAAACATTTTTTGAAGTAAAACCATAAAATCAGCATTCTAAAATTCAGTGAAACAAAATTTGCCCCCCAAAACCCCAACACAAAATCCCCTCCCTGGGTAATTTACCCATTTTCCTTTCACGCATGAATGTGTGTTATTCCTTGACATGATCTTGATTCCAGTTGTCTTTTTATTTGTAGGGTTTTATGAACTGAGTGACGGGGCTTCAGGATCCCTTTCCAATTCCTCTAACTCGGTGTTCAGTGAGTGTTTGTCCAGTTGTCACTCTAGCACCTGCTTTTGCAGCCCCCTGGAGGCAGCCTTCACTATCTCAGATGGTTGTCCTAAATCTGCAGGTAAGAATTTTGCATTGACAGAATTGTTCATTAGAATGGACCATGGGCCCTCAAAGGTATCTTATTTTAATCCCTTTTACTGATGGAAAATAAATTTCTTTGGTGCTGCATTTGGTGCTATAGTTGTATCTAGAACCCTCAGTTTGATTTAAGCAAATATCCAGAATTAATCAGTGTCCTTGGGTGCCATTTGGCTTTATGTTCTGATAGCAGCAAGATAATTTGACCTTAGATACACTCTCCGTGTGTTACGGGTCTTCGGCTCCATTCCTGAGCCTTGGCTGTGTAACTTGTGTGCATTTTCTTTTTGTGCTGGGAGTTGAATCGAGTCTTGTACTAGTAAGCACACTAAGAATATGTTCTACTATTGAGTGATAGCCCTCACTACTAAGCAATATCCCACTGTCTGGATTTTCTTTTGAAAACCAATCTGGAACTGTGTTCCTCTTCTTTTTTAGCATTTAAGGCTGTAACACCCATTAAAGTAAATATGTCTATCAGTGGCCCTTCCGTATTTCCTAGAATACTCTACATGATGGGATCCCTCTGGTCCCTATGCCGTAATTCCCCATTTTGAGCAGTGAACTCCACGGAGAATAATAATATTGTTAGTGGTAGAGTTTCTGCATTTGCACCATGTGTCGTACAGTGCTGGGTGCTCTGCATACATTTATCTCTGAATCCTCCCAGTAGCTCTGCAGGGTGCAGGTTTTAACTCTAAGTGAGGTCATTTAGGGCTATGTAGCTATAAAGTAGCAGAAGCAAGATTCAAGCTCCTGTGGTGTAACCACAAGGTCCGTGTTTTTCTGCCACCACAAAGAAATTCAGAAGTTGTATTCAACCATTTCATATAATAGAGGAGGGATTTTGGCTCACAAACCTTTGTCAGAAGCTCCCCATCTGCTAAATGGCAATTACTACTGAAACTCAGGATTCCCTTGTTAGTCCTGTCATTCTGTGAATCCTTGGAAGAGCAAATATGGAGATTAGAGTTAATGTAGGTGTTGGCCCAAGTCACCATACCCCTGGTTTATCTGTATTTTCACTGAGAGCAGTTTAAAACTGAATTTTTGATCTGGGCAAGGCCAACATAACACTGAGCAGCTGGGGTTGCTAGTTAGTGTCTTTGTATTTGTACAATGCGCATCAGCAGCAATCATCTGGGGAAGTAGAACTTTATCATCTGGAGTGTCTGGGCCTCAGGTTCATTGGTAATTGTACTTCACTCAGCGGATCTGGTTTCAAAGGGAAATTTTATAAACCCATTAAAAAGCACTTTGGTACAGGTTTTCCTTGAAGATAGACCCCTAGTTCTCCCAAATGCACATCTTCATGATTGAGACAGTTGGGTTGGGCCCTGGAATCTGTTTCGTTCAACTCTAAATAGGGAAAAGGGATAAATGAATGGTGAAGTGTAGATAAATGTGGCTTTATGTAAGGCAAAGATAGGACTTAGGGTCATTGGGGAGTAGGGATGGGAAAGGATATTAACTAGAGAGGTTTCCTTGTCTTGGAACAAGCTGTTTGCTTGTTGGCGGTTGAGCAGGTGGAGACATGGCATTTTCATTTTATTGATCTTATCTTTAAAAATCATCATCTTTGGGTCTAGGGTGTTTTTGCTCCAGACTGGTAATTACTGAAGTTCGGACAGCTTTCCCTTAAACAATTAGCATAAAATTTGGCACAGAGAGGGTTCTCAAGTTTTGAATGAATAAACATAATGCAGGATAAGATAGTGATGAACTTAATTTTTATTTTCTCTGATAAATGAAGGTGATTAAAAGGATTTGCTATTTACAATGTCACCAAGGTAAGAGATCAAAATCATTTAAGGTTTCATTTCATTTGGGCATCTACATTTTTATAATACGTGAAATTTATCCATTAATACTACTACTCAATTTAAAAAACCTTATCGAAAATTCCTTACATTAAAGTATTTGGCTTTTTATTGTAATTATTGAAAATATACTGTGATTATTTAAACCTTATTGGTCTTATTGAAATTTGATCTGCTTCCCTGAGCTTTCAATTGAGAAGTTATATTTGAACATATGTCACTAGGAATCAGGATCAAAAATGAGGCTCACCAAGTGTGTAGTTTATCCAAAGTATTTTCAAAGGAAACCGGGAATAGAACACAGAGGGGAGGGGAGACTAGAGAATGACTCATTTTTTTTTCTTTAGCATTCTCTCTAACCATGAATTTGTTTTAATAAAAACTGGCCAACGAGCTGGTGCTATTCATTCATTTCTTCAGAGTGTATCTTTAAATATTTTACAGATCTCATAGGATGGTTGGAATATAAAGAAGGCCACTGTGAAGACCAGGCCTCAGGGCCAGTTTGCTGTTCCCCCTCCACACTACAATTTAATTCCCTTGATGTCATTGCAGATGTGAACCCCAAGTACCAGTGTGATCTGGTGTCTAAAAACGGGAATGATGTCTATCGCTACCCCAGTCCACTGCATGCTGTGGCCGTGCAGAGCCCCATGTTCCTCCTCTGTCTGGCAGGCAACCCTCTGAGGGAAGAGCAGAGGCTTGAGAACCATGCCAGTGACATTTGCGTGGGATCGGAACTAGATGCCACCAAAACAGACAGTTCCTTAACATCGCCAAGCAGTCTGTGGCCTGCCTCCCATCCTTCATCCAGCAAGAAGATGGATGGTTACATTCTGAGCCTGGTGCAGAAAAAAACGCATCCTGTAAGGACCAACAAACCCAGGACCAGTGTGAACGTCGACCCCACGAAAGGGCTTCTGAGGAATGGGAGCGTGTGTGTCAGGGCCACCGGCGTCTCCCAGGTCAGCAGCGTGAACCTGAAGAACGCGAAGCTGGCGTGTTTGCCCTCGGGCGGCATACCCTCCCTGGACAACGGGACATTCTCCCCACTGAAGCAGCGCTCAAAGGAATCGAAGGCAGAACTGGAAGGCAAGAGGCTGCTGGTGCCCGAGGGCTGCACAGCAGGTGCTGCTTCGGATCTCCCAAACAAGCAACTGCCCCAAAATGCCAAGGCAGCCTCCCAGGAACAGGCTCGGTGTCCTGCCGCTGCGGGGGCAGGCGAGTCCCTTAAGGAAAGTGGTCAGACCTCAGCGGCGTCTCCCAAAGAGAGCCCCGGCTGGGGCCCCGGGCCGCCGCCAGAGCACAGAGCTGGGCAGCCCCCGAAAAAGGCGGCTCCGAAAAGCAGCCCGCAGCCTGCTCTCGCGCCCGCGCCTCCCCCACTGCTGCCCGCAGCCTTCACCGTGGAGGAGAGGCCGGCCTTGGACTTCAAAAGCGAGGGCTCCTCCTCGCAGAGCCTGGAGGAAGGACACCTGGTCAAAGCGCAGTTCATCCCCGCGCAGCAGCCCGCAGTCAGGCTCCACCGAGGCCACAGGAGCGCGGCCGGCGCCAGAAGCTGCACTCTGCGGCCCCGCGGCCCGGCCCTGCAGGGGCTGGAGAGCGGCTTGCCCGCAGTCAGGGAGAAAACCCGGGCGGCTGGCAAGAAGTGTCGCTTCCCCGACGACTTGGATACAAATAAGAAACCCAGGCGAGCCTCCTGCAAGGGCCGGCGGGGCGGGGGCGGGGCTCCTGAGGGGCTTCCCGGCAGGCCTTTGGGCACCAGCGGCCACAGGGCTGCGGCCAAGGCGCACGGCCACGGACGGGAGGCGGTGGTGGCCAAACCTAAGCACAAACGGACCGACTACCGGCGCTGGAAGTCCTCCGCGGAGGTCTCCTACGAGGAGGCCCTGAGGAGGACCCGTAGGGGTCGCCGCGAGCAGGTGGGCGTGTACCCCGTCCCCGTGCCGCTGCCCTACGCCAGTCCCTATGCCTACGTCGCCAGCGACTCGGAGTACTCGGCCGAGTGCGAGTCGCTCTTCCACTCCACCGTGGTGGACACCAGCGAGGACGAGCGGAGCAACTACACCACTAACTGCTTCGGCGACAGCGAGTCCAGTGTCAGCGAGGGTGAGTTCGTGGGCGAGAGCACCACCACCAGCGACTCGGAGGAGAGCGGGGGCCTGATTTGGTCCCAGTTTGTCCAGACTCTCCCAATTCAAACGGTTGCGACCCCGAGCCCTACAAAAACCTTTGTCAAAATTAAGGCTTCACACACCCTCAAGAAGAAAATCCTCCGCTTTCGGTCTGGCTCTTTGAAACTGATGACGACGGTGTAGTATCATTGGTGTGCAAAGTGTCTTGCCCCTTAGTTTCTGAAAAAAAGGGAAAAAAGTGGCGTCTTAATTTTTGTGTAACACTTTCATGAACTGTTTTTCTTTTATTAAGATAAAACCAAGGTAAATTATGTCTCTTTGTGTATAGACGCTAGTGCCTTTAATGGAAGGTAAAGGATGTGTTGCTAGTTAGAAGTAAATATTGAGATTGTAATGGTGGTGATAGTGAATGAATTTTGTGCTGTTAGCTGATTTTTATTTTAAATTTCCAGAGCATCTGGTAAGGTACAGGTTTTGATCGTTATGTTTTAATGGGATGAGACATTTTGATCCCAAGGTCAGGTGGATGGAATTTTTAGGACATATATTTGTCCCTTGATTCTTCAGGGCAGTGTCTCCACAAGGGCTTTTCTGTTGAGGGGCATTACGTACAATTGTGTGAAATAGGTCTGAGAGGCAGTCGTTTTCTATGCCTTTTTATACTATGCTCTGCATTTCTCATATCTTCCTCAACCTGTTTTCTTCTCAGAACTGTTCTGTTTACTGGACTCAGAACTTACAGACCACATCCAAAATCCAGAGATGGCAATCTGGATAGGGATGCTGGCAGTACCTTCAAAGGATTCACAAAACCTTTTGCCACACTTGGTGCCTAGGCCCTGGTTTACAGTAACCTCTTCTTGGGCCAAATATCCAGCATTTTGATGCCTTCTTGCCCTTCCCTAATTTGTAGTCAACACAACAATTTGTCCCTTGCAGGACTAGCCTTTGGGATAAGGTTTTGGTACTCTGGTACAGAGAAATTCACTCTACATGAAATAACTTTTGGGCATGATTCCAAGCCCAGAATTGCTCACTTAGTACTGTGTAACCTAAGCATTGGCCTGAACAGTAGTGCAATCCAGTCCAGATTGGACCACTGACCTTATCTGGAAGGGCTTTAAAAGATTTTTTTTTTGGCAAACAGTATTGTGTAAAATTGCTCTTTTTATATCAATATATGCATGTTTTGTGCATGAGTAGTATTTGTTTTGATATTCTTGTTAAATTACTGTATGATATAAGCAGTGTGTTTTTTTATATATATCATTGTGTAAATTTAATATAACACATTATATGCTGTAATAAACAATTTGTTTTACTGCTGTTAAGTTTGTTATTTGGGTATAAAACCAGATGTTTACACCTTGTGCTGATTATTGGTGTTATTTGTGAGATTATATTTGAAACCTAGTGTTAGAATACTATTTGCAATTATTAAGACAAGTTTTGGTGTCCTTGGAATGGATAGTGAGTAAGCCAATCTGGAAAAGCAAACCACTTATTTAGAATAGCAAATTATATTAAAATTTAAGGTAAACTTTATAGATGTCCCTTAAGGAAAGCATTTCTAAGAAGAATCTCCAGTTTTTTTATTATAAAACATTTGAAAACATGAATTAGTTGAAGTGATACAATAAATACTTGTATAGGTCCTGCCTAGATTCAACAGTTATTAACATTTTGCCTTATTTGCTTTATTTGTGTGTGTATATTAAGGCTAAACCATACTACTGTTTCGCAGGTCAAAGAGAGATACAGTCCTCCCCTTTCCCTACCACACACTTCTATGCTATTTTAAATTTCAGGCTTAACATTTTAACTCTCAAAACTTAAGCATGCATTTCTTAAAAGCAAGAAGATTTTGTAAAACCATAATATTCTGATCATACCTAAGGACCAAATATTTATGTCTAATTTTGCCAGTTACAAGAATTTTTGTTGTTGAAGTACTGTTAATTGAACCCAGGGCTTCTCACATGCTGGGCAAACATGCTACCATTAAGCTGTAGTCCACCCCTTTTAACAATTTTGAGACAGATCACTTTAAGTTACCCAGGCTGGCCTCGAACTTAACAGTTCTTCTGCCTCAGCTTTCTGGATAATTGGGGTTACAGATATGTGCAACTTTGCCCAGTAGTTTTAAGCATTATTAAATAGCTTCCTGTCTTCTCCCACCCCAACCAGTATTCAGTCAATTTTAGTCATTGCAGTCTGTCAGGTTAAGGTTTCTAGTCTTTGTAGTCTAGCATATTCTTCCCACATTAAAAAAAAAAATAGTGGTAGCTTTATTTAGTCAGGAAAGTTGCCTTATAGAAAATAACTCTTTCTAGATTTGGTTCTTTCCTTATGTTTTAACTTTAGCTCCTTCATTTCCTGTAAGCAATGTGAGGCTTGATTGGATTCAAGTTAACATTCCTGGCAAGATTTCACTAGGGATGTTGTGTACTTCTTTTGTTTCACATTGAGAAATATATCAGGTTGCCCCACTATTACTGAATTTAAGAATGATCGTTTGGTTAAGCTGGTGAACATAGATGTCTTTAGTATAAAAGTATATTTTCTTCGCAAAAAACTTGTATTTGTGGGAGGTTGTTTAGTACTTTTGGATATACTATCCCTCAGATTCCACTTAATGGCTTTAGTTTACATTGTTGATCCTTGCCTGAATTGGTTACTGCTTTGGGGATACAGAATGATAATTTTCTAAGTATCATTCCTTTTGTTTTTTTTCATAGACAATTTTAAAAAAAAGCTTTCCTTATTTTTTTGCCTTTTTGATACTCTCATGTGACTGTGGGTTTTTATGTATTTGGTATTGTACAATTACTTATATCTTTGTTCTTCTCGATGCTTGACACTTGCCAAATTTGACCAGTGGGATAATACACTTTATTAAAGGAATATTATAGAATCATGTAAGTCCCATAATCCAAATATTTGTGACACATATCCAATTAATTTTTCAAGTGCCAAATGTCAGTTTTTGAACTTTAATGCAGCAAAAAAACTTTATCCATTTCTTTATTCTGTCTTGGAAGTGTACTTTTCCCCAACATTTTGTATACCTCACCTCTAGCAAGGCTTTCTTTGATTTTTGGAATGTATCAGATTATTTCCCCGTGACTTACAAAGGTCACATCTCTTAGCAAAACATCATTTTTGTAAGACATTTCAGATAACTCTTCAAAATGTTGTAGAATTGCTACTCTTACTATTCATATATTTTTATATGCAACTAGTAATTTCTCTTTGACTTGAATTTCTTTGATTACCTGACTAAATTTAAGCCTAGCATAAGGGACGGGATGGTCTCATCATTTCTAATGCTGTGATCCAATCTCTTTGAGGCGTGGCTATAAAGTTTATTGTGTAAGGCAACTGTGATCTACAGTCAGTTCTTGAATCATTTCCAAGTTGTTCTCAATTAGCCTTATTCTTGGAAGTGAACACTTTCTGAAAACCAACTTTTGAGCAATTATGTTTTAGGTGACAATACCAAAATAAGAGAAACACGAGGAACAGGATTTTCCAGGAACCTTGATTTCATGCTTCTAGTCTATTGCTTGACTTCCCTATAGCTGGCAGTTATACTGCACTTGGGAAAATGGGGTTTTGTTCATTATTTTCAATGACAAAATAGCTGCTATTATTGTTATAAACAAAAGGCCTCTTTAAAATATTTTGTTCTTAAAAATTACAAATGCTTATTGTCAAAAGAAAAAAAATGCATCCAGACTCCCTTAATCTTCCCCAAATCCTTCTCTTCAGTAAGTCTAGTGTATATATTGTCATGATCTAGTATGTGCACATACAAATATCCTTTGCACTTTTTCTTTAAAATGAAATCTCAAATTGTATGTGTTACTCTATAAATCTCATTTTTCATTTCATTGTCCTGTATGGCTGATATTCCCAGTTTTAAATAATGGGGTTCTAAATGTTTCTTTGCTGAGGAGAGACACCAGATTTCATGGGCTCATTGAGTTTGTCCTGGTTAGAAAAATTCTACTAGCTACAAAGTGTTACGCAAGGGTTACATGTATTTGCACATGTGGTCCTTGTAGTTTTCTCATGTATTTTATTTTATGTTGTGAGCTCACTTTCAGTGAGATATTAAAGGTCTTCTTTGAGACTTGACTAAGGGTTTTTCCATAGAAATGTATTTTTTTTTCCTGCCAAGTGCCTCAGGGATATTTCCAGGCTGGGCCACTTTTTAAGTTAATTTATCTACTTAGGGGTTCCCTGTCTACAGAGATAAATTCAGATTCTAAATCTGTGTGAGGATAGGCTGTGTTTATGTGTTCTCAGGGGAGATCTTTCCCAAGGTAGTCTCCCTTATTTTCAATTGGGGCCAGCAAGTGAAAACAATTTTTTTTTCACCGCTGGTCTAACTGTTCACTATAAGGATGTAATTCTTCAGTGATCTCAAGAATATGGGAAAATCTCAGTCCCAAATCCTATCCTGTGAGGGGTGAGTTCTAGTCCCTGAATGACTGTGAAAACCAAAGTCCATTGCTTACGGGACCAGCAACCTCTCCCTTGCTTTCAGGATAGCCTGAGCTATACACTTAAGAGGGTGTTTGTTGATAGTTTATCCATCATTTTTAAATGTTTTACATTGATAACAGGTTTTCTTGTCCACTCTGTGGCTGGAAACAAACCAGGGCACCACCCACTGCTTTCACCAATAAGTTAGATCCTTTACTCCCTCCTCTTTTTTGCACAACTTCCACGAGGTAAAACTGAAGTACAATAAAGTGCACATATTTGAAGAGTAGAATTTGGTCAGTTTTGACATGGTCTGACATTTATGTAACCAAAACAATCAATATAAAAAAATTTCCATTACACTCAGTAGTTTTTTTGCAACCCTTTGTAATCCCTCTCTTCTACCCTGTTCACCAGGCAACTAATGATCTGCTCTGTCACTATAGATTATATTTCCTAGAATTCTATATAAATGAAATGAAACATTGTGTGTTCCTTTTGGCCTGAAATTTTCTGTTGATAATAATGTTTAGATTTATCCATGTTGTTTCATGTTTCAACAGTTTATTCCTTTTTGTTGTCGAGTTGTATTCCTTTTCTCAGGATATACAATTTGTTTATCTCTTTGCTTGTTGATTGATATTTGGATTATTTCCAGTTTAGGGCTAGTACAAATAAAGCTACAGTGAATATTCATATGGAGGTCTTTTCATGACCAATTGTCTTTGTTTCTGTTGGGTAAATATTTAGGATTGGCATGCCTGCGTCTTACCATAGGTGTATGTTTAACTTTCTCAGAAACTACAAAAATATTTTCCTAACTGTACCACTTCACAATGATACCAGCAATGTATGAAAGTTTTAGTTGCTTTACATCTTTGTCAGAACTCTGCATGGTCAGTTTTTTTTTTTTTAATTTTAGCGAATCTAGTGAATGTGTTGTGGTATTTCCTTGATGACTAATGATATTGGGCATTTTTTCATGTCCTTATGGGCCATCTATGTATCTTCTTTATTAAAGTGTCTGTTGAGATAGTTTGTCCATTTAAAAAACTGGGTTGTTGGCTTCTTATTAAATTGGAGTTTTTTATAAATTTTCTGTAAAAGTCCTCTGATAATATGTTATGAGTATTTTTTCCCAGTCTGTGGTTTACATTTTACTTTCTTAGCAGTGCATTATGAAGAATAATGTTTTAAATTGTGTTCACATCCCAATTTTCTATTTTTCCTTTTGTTGTTTGTGATTTTGATGTCCTGTCTATGAAACCTTCGTCTAGCCCGATGTTGCAAAGATTTCCTTCTGTACTTTCTTCTAAAAGTATTATGGCTTTTGGTTTACATATATGTCAGTCGCCTGTTTTGAGTTATTTCTTCTGTATGAAGTGAGGTGAAGGTAGAGGCTCAGTTTTTCTGAACAGCCGGTTGGATAGCACTGTTTGTTGAAATGACTGTCCCTTCTGTGTTGCCATCTTTGTCAGAAAAGTCAATTTGCTCTTTGTGTCGGGGTCTGTTTGTACATCCTGTTGTGTTTACCTAGATGTCTGTGTTTTCACCGATACTAAACTCTCTTGATTTCTGTCTTTATCTCAAGTGTTGAAATCATTTCCTCCAAAATGTGGAGCTCTTCTGTTTCCCCTTCTTCTTCATAATGCCTTTATTCTAGATTTTTTGCGTTTTCGTATAAATTTTAAATTGGGTTGTAAATTTCTACCTGGAAAAAAAAACAGCCTGTTGAAATTTGTACTGGCGTCCTGTGGAGTAGAGCTCACTGTAGGGATGTCGCCATTTAAAATAATGTGTCTTCGGATCCATAAGTATGCTGTACTTTTCCACTTAATTAGGTTGTCTTCAATTTTCTTTAGTGATGTTTTGTAGTTTCCAATGTGGAGGCCTTAATCATCTTTTAATAGGTTTATTCCTATGTATTTTATGATTTTTTTGATATTGTGAGCAGAAATTTTTCAAATTTCATTTTCCAGTGTTTATGGTGATATGTAAAAGCACAGTTAATATTTGTATATTGACTTAGAGCCCAGCACCTTGAAAAATTCACTTATTAGCTCTAGCAGTTGCTTTGATACTGTCTGGATGGTTTGGAAACTTTGTCCATTTTTCTTTTAATTTCTTTCTGTTCTGCAGTTTGTATAATTTCAATTGCTCTATCTTCATCTTCATTTAATCTTTTTTGTTATTTCCCTTCTACTGTTGAGCCTATCCAGTGTGTATTTTTTTTAACTTCAGATACTGTATTTTTCAGTTCTAAAGTTTCCAAATGACTTTTTAAAAAGATGGTCATATTTCTCTATTGAGAACTTCTATTCATTTGAAATTATTTTCTTTCATCTCATGGAGCATTATATTAGCTCCTTTAAAGTCTGATAATTTCAGCATCAAGGACATTTTAGGATGCCATCTGTTGATTGTTTTTCCCTTGAGAATTAATCACAGTTTAATTTTTATTCCATTTATTCTTTTTTGTGGGGGGGACATGCCGAGAATTGAACTCGAGGCCTTGTGCTTGCTATGGGCAAGCCCTCTACCACTGAGCTAAATCCCCAACCCTTATTCCATATATTCTATTAAGAAATTGTATTGTCCTGAACACTGTTAGTGCTACACTGGATTGGTTTTGAGTCCCTTTAGGAGGATGTTCGTATCAGCTTAGCGCAGTCGGCCTGGTTAGGCTGTGACGCCTGAGTTCTGCCCACCTTCTGATCGCAGTGGCTTATATGCTGCACTCACATAGCTCAGGGACCAGCCTGAGCCTCACGCAGGTGGTTTCTATCTCAGGAAACTCCAGCACCTTTGCTACATTGGGGTGTGTCTGTTCCTTGCGTTCTTGGCTCAGATGTAGATAGAACCAGAGCCTAAGGTTCACACAGGATTAAGGGACAACTTTCTCCAGTTCTTTCCCCTCTGGAGTTTCTCCCACCCACTGCACTCTGTAGGGACAACATTTCCTGGCTCCTTTGGCCAAAAAAACATGTTTCTATTAGAATTTCAGCTGCGTGACCCTAAAACTGGCTCTAAAGCCACATGGCTCTAAGACTGGGAACTGCTCTCAGGATCAAGTTGCATGAGGGGGAAAAATCCTTACCCATTT
>PVJO010024492.1:0-24266 GCA_004026905.1 Hystrix cristata | reverse complement strand
TTTTTTTTTTTTTTTTTTGGTGCTGGGAATCAAATTCAGAGCCTTGTGCTTGCTACACAAGCACTCTAATCACTGAGCTAAATCCTCAACCCCTGGAATTTAAATTCTTCTTTATCTTTTGCCTCAACTTACTTCTTCAGCCCACCTTCCTCCTCGTTGTGGGGCTCATTGTTGCAAATAGTTCTGGAGCTTTACATTTAGTTTTCACCATTCAAGAAGAAAGGACTTGTTTCTAAGTTCGAATATCAAAAAATGGTGGAGGACTTTCTTGACCTGTCTTTGGACAGGACCCACACCTGGACCAATTATGGCCAAGGACAGGATCTTGTGAGAGCAGTGGTCCCTGTACGGCCACGTGGGTGGAGGGGACAATTCCCAAGAGAAAAGAGCTATACTAGGATGGCACACCATAAATGTCCGCTATGGCAGGGATCAGACAGATCCCTTCTCATGCACAATAACCTGGACAAGCCTGTCAGTATGCAGCATGCTTAATAGGAGCAGCTCTTTTCTTTTTCCCTTCCCCTTTCCACGAGTCAGCAAACCTCCAGTGTGCCATTCCACTGCACAAACTACTACATTCTAAGAAGAAATCCTCCTTTACCTTGTAGATAAGTATCCATATGCCCACTGAACTAGGCAATCTCTAAGGAAGAGCATCCAAGATTAACCTTACCCCGTGTGTCTAGTCCCCCATGAGGGCTCATCACAGATCACTCAAAAAAGCTTACAGAATTGAATTACGGGCTGGGGACTTAGCTCAGTGGTTAGAGTGCTTGCCTAGCAAGCACAAGGCCCTGAGTTTGATCCCTGGCACCAAAATAAAAAATTTTTTAAAAAAGAATTGAATTAAGATCTTTCCTCACCCTTCAGGCAACCCTAAAAGCTGGACACTTGGGGCTCTAGAAATACCAAATGCTAGAAGACAAAAACAAAAATGGAAATTAGTGGATAATTGGGTGGCTTTAGTTACTGGGGGGAGAAAGAAAATGGTTGACAAGTGTTGTCCCACAACAGAGGGCTGAATGAGACACTGAGGCTGGGAGACTGGTCATCAAATGTGTCGGTCTCCCATCTCCTTGGCCCAGGCAGCCACAGCAGGAGAGCATGGGGATCTGGAGAAGGCCATGTAGGGAGCTGGGAGGTCAATGGGGGCAAGGGGAGTTCTAGTCCATTAACAAGACCAGACAATGTGCCAACTCTTCACTGATAATAAGCTCAATAACTCACCAGCGTCTCGACTGGGATATCTCATCAAACCTGGCTTCCGGTTAGGACTGTACAGTGACAGTGCTGAGGACATAGCTTCAGGGGGAGGACACATTTCGACAGTAGAAGGAGCTGCTGCTTCATGCGCTCCCTCTGCAGGACAAAGGGCTGATGAGAACCTGGACCCCCCGCGAGGGCCATACTTGGGGTCCAGGAGATCAATCCTCAGAGGTCTGGGAAGAGCCAGAGATCAGTGGGACTAATGTGGTGGTACAAATGACCATGGCAGAAGAGGTCTCTGGGCCATGGGTGCTTCTCCATTCTCACAGTGCGTCTACCGCCTGGGCTCACGGAGTGGGCCAGTGTCAGCTGGGAACAGAGCATCCTTCACACAAGATGCTCCTTCTGTTTCCCCCGTACTCTTGCCACAGGTGACCTGGCTGGGCCTCAGTCCCTTCATCCGCAAAGATGAGGGGTTGGCTGGATGATTTGCAGGACCCAAGAGCTTTGAGTCTTTGTTCTGGTGCACAGATAGGGGTCTGTCTACAGGACACATCCAAGTGTTAGGTGTAACAAAGTCCACTAGAGCTGGTCTGGGCCCATCAGCCATGCTGTGCCAAGTCACTCAGGAAGAGGGAGAAGAGGTAGTGGTGGCCAAGATAAAAACTAATTCGCTTAATGTTTGCTGTGTCAAATTCTGTATGTTTTAATTTCTCTAATTATTTAAATAACCTGTGTATGGGGGTTGGGGATTTAGCTCAGTGGCAGAGCACTTGCCTAGCAAGCACAAGGCCCTGAGTTCGATCCCCAGAACTCGCACCCGCCCCCAGAAAAATAAATAAATAATTCTTTTACAGATGATAAAACTGAGGCACAGAGCAGTTGAGTAACCCACACTAAGTCACACAGCTCGGCGGTACCAGAGCCAGAGCTGGACCCAGCAGTCAGGCTCCAAAACTCATCATTGCTCCTGGAAATGAAGACGTCATGCTTGGCCAGGAGGCTTCTGAGCAAGATGGCTGTGACAGTGTTTCATCCAAAGCATTTTCAGTTCCCCCAGGAGCACGTACATCAGGGGAGGTCTCAGTCAGGACTCGGGTCTCCCCACATCAGACTCTCAACCACCAGCCTCTCCAGGGTGAGGTCCCTGCAGAGGCCGTCCCACTCCGCCCATCTTCTCTTATGGTGAGTTCTTGGGAAGCCATTTTGCCTGCCCCGCCTCTCTTTCTTGGGCTGCTTCTCAGCTCCTATGCCAACAGGCAGGTGCAAATGGCTGCCTGCATCATTACACACTTTATGCCATCTGTTTATGAGGATTCCTTTGTTTGGAACTGACAGAAACCCAACTTGCCCTGGATTAAGCATAAAGAAGAACATGGAGACACAGTCCACAGTCCACAGTCCACAGCCCTGAGGCCTGGAAAGGCCAGATCCTGCCCACCTGACTCTGTCACACTGTCATGTGAATTTTACAATGAAACTTCTAAGCACCACTATTTGATTTCCTTTAAGGATCTCAAGCCTTCTGAAACTGTATTGTTCAAAACTCTTGATTGGAGTGTTAGATCAACTAAAAGCAGTTTACACAGAAGGGAATTTACTGGTTCAAGGACCAAACTGTAGGGATGACATGGCCAGATGCCAGTCTCTGAGACATTAGGAACCAGGACCTAAAGCAACAATGGGCCTCTTTTCCTCCCCTCCTATCCCTGTTCGTCCCTCCACGAAAGTTTCAAGGGCTCCTGGTGCCAGTCAGCATTGTCACTCGGGAAGGGATAAGGCTACATGCAAATTCCTCAGATGAAGGAGGACTCTCTTCCAGCCAGAAGAAGACCCTCAGAGGAGGAAACTTCCTGTCACTGGGGAGTGGAGGGATGAAAAAGGGAGGATTAGTCCTCTTCAGAGAATGGGGGATAGGAGTTGGGGTTGAGGAGTCCTACCCTGGAAGCAAGGGCAGGACTCTTCAAAACAGATTTCAGGTTAGTCTCCTAATTCACTCACTTAAAAAGCAGATATCAAAAGGCTAAGATGTGCCAGCTACCATGGTAAGGCTGGGGAGAAGGTGATAACACGATTCTGTCCTAAGATTTTATACTTAACAAGGTGACTTGAGTACCCAAAGAAAGGGAGGTACTAGGGGACACAGCAGGGACACCCAACCTTGTCTAGGAACATCAGGGAAGGCTTCCAAAAGGCAGGTTCAAGTTGAAATAATGGCTGAATAATATCATGTTTGGGTGCTGGCGGTGGGGATAGAACACAGAGAATAGGGTGAGCATTCCAGCCAGAGAACATCTCTGAACAAAAAGATCAGTGAGTGTATGAAGGCTGCAAAGAAAACCAGGATGATGCTGGGTATGGTGGCTGGTGACATGTGCCTGTAATCTCAACACTTGGGAAGCTGAGGCAGGAGCATTGAGAGTTGGAGGCCAGCCTGGGCTACCTATCTATCAAAACCCTGTCTCCAAAAAAATAAAAAAGCCAAGATGACGGGAAAGCAGGATGGAGCTTTGGCACTGACCACACTAGGAGCTTGGATTTGATGGTGTGGGCAATGGAGAGCCATTGAAGGCTCTAGGATAGTGGTGGCCCCAACTGATTCCCCAATTCTGAGTCCTTTGGGCTCCCTGCAGATGTGTCCAAGGAGAGAGATGCACCTCACACAACTAGTGGAAAGAACTGTTGAAGCAGTCGAGCTGTCAGGTCTCAATCCCTACAACTTTAGACCTGAAAAATAATTTGAGAAACATAGGAAATAACAAGTGTTGTTAGGAATATGGGAAAAACTGGAACCCTTTGTGCACTTTTGGGGGGATATAAAATGAAACAGTCAGTATGGGAAATAGTATAGCAGTTCCTCAAATAGTAAAAATACTGCAGAATTACAATACAATGCAGCAATTCTACTTTTGGGTATATACCCAAAGGAATTGAAAGGAGAGTCCCCAGGAGATACCTGTGTACCCACATTCATAGCAGCATGACTCAGAGTAGCTAAAACATGGAAGCAAATTAAGTGTCTATCAGTGGATGAATGGATAAGGAAAAGGGGATATATACATTAGATAGAATAGTAGTCAGCCTTTAAAAGGAAAGAAATTCCGACATATGCTACAACATGGATCAAACTTGAGGACTTCATACAAGGTGAAATGAACCAGTCACAAAACTGATTCAAAGACCAAACTGTAGAAATGACGTGGCTGGATGGTGGTCTCTGAGACAGCTGAAACACAATGCATGATTCCACTTATATGAAATATGTAGCACAGTCAAAATTATAGAGATAAGAAGTAGAATGGTAGTTGCCAGGGGCTGGAGCTGGGGCTGGGTGGGATGGAAAGTTATTGCTTAATGGGTACAGAGTTTGAATTTTACAAGATGAAGAGATGTGGAGATGAATGGTGGTTGCAAACATGATGAATATATTTAACAACACTGAAACACACCATTAAAAATGCTCAACACGATAAATTTTATGTTTTTTGTGGTACTGGGAAATGAACTCAGGACCTTCACATCCCTAGTCTGTTCTTCTTTCTTTCTTTCTTCCTTTCTTTCTCTCTCTCTCTCTCTTTCTCTCTCTCTCTCTTTCTTTTCTTTCTTTCTTTCTTTCTTTCTTTCTTTCTTTCTTTCTTTCTTTCTTTCTTTCTTATTTAGAGACAGAGTCTAATTTGCTAAGTTGCTCAGACTTAGCTAGAACTTGTGACCCTTGGCCTCCCAGAATGCTGGGATTACAGGTGCATACCACCATGCCCAGCTAATTTTATGTTTATGTATATCTCACCATAACAAAAGAATTAATTTAAAAAATAATTTGAGGGGTTGGGGATTAAACTCAAGTGGTACAGCCCTTGCCTAGTGAGCGCAAGGCCCTGAATTCAATTCCCAGCACCCCCCCAAAAAATAATAATAATTTGAGAAAACACCTCAAAGAAATCCCCTGACATGGAGTACTTACAGAAATTGAGGGTGGATAGTCCTGTGTGTCAAGCAAAGAAGGTGTGGCCAGGGGAATGGACGACCTGAGGAGGCACATGTGCCCCACTGTGCTGGTGAACCTGGAGAGAGGAATCCCAGGAGTCCCTCTCTCAACCCCTGAGGACTATGGCTCCTGACGAGGACAGGTCCCTCTCCTGATTGCTTCGAGGGGCTCAGGCTCCCCATCTGCAGGACCGAGAACATTCTAGTGTAGAAAGAAGGCTGGGCCCGTGGGAAAGGCTCATTTCATCCCCAGGTGAGCTGCAGAGGCAGAAAGGGTTTCAGTTCATTCTCTTAGAAAAGATCTTGTGTGTCTCGTTATCCCACAGCATGGAGAGCCGGTGACTACCCATGGAGGGATCTCTGTAGCCAGCAGCAGACTGAGCCTACCTGGTCTTCCTGGAGAAGAAAAGGGGGCTCGGGAGGAGAAGGTAGCGGTTGAAGGAGAGGAAAGGGATCTCTAGGTTGCTCCTCACACGCACACCGCACACACACAGCCTAGGCCAGAGGTCACACCAGGGACGGCGGCGGGGAGAGAAAGGAGCCGAGGGAACGGGAAAACAGAGGCAGGCGGGGCCCTGAGGGGCAGGTTCGGGTGACCGTCGGGACAAATCGCCGTGGAGGGCCTTCAGCCTCGACCTCCCTCCTCGGAGCCCGTGGGGCCGCCCCGCCCGCCTCCACCGCCCAGCATCGGCTCTTGGCGCTTTCCCTCCACCCTCAGCCTCTGCTCCTTCGCTCTTCAGTCCCCGGCCCGGTCGCTCTGAGACCGCCCCCTGCGTGTGTCTGGCTCACTGTCCGTGTTTTGTCTCCTCCGTCTCCCGCTCCCCATCGTTGCCCCTACTGCCGTCCAAGCCTCGTCTCTCCCCCTTCTCCATCTCCTTCCCTACCTCACACTCTTCCTCGGGCCCCCTCTGTCCCCATCTGCTTCTCTGTCCCTGCCTTGTCCCCATGTCCATCCCGGCCTTTCTCTTGCACATGTTTTGTCGTCGTTTCCATCTGTGTACCTGAATCTTTCTCGGCCCCGTCTCCATCACGGCGTCCTCCTTTTCTCGCCCTGTCTCTGCCTCCCTTCTGTACCCACGTCCCCTCGTCGTCCCTGTCTGTCCAGGTCTCCATCCCCCTCCAGATCAGCCTCGGCGTCCCCCCGGGATGGGACCTCGCCGAGGGCGGGGCTGAGGGGCCGGATAACTCGGTTATCCCGGAGAATCGAATTAACTTCTTCACACCAGCGCCGCGGGGCCTGCCTGTCTCCTCCTCGGGGCTGCAGGTGGGGAGGTCCGGGAAAGAGGTCGGGACCGGGAAAGAGGTGGACCCCGAAAGTCCGGGCCGACACGGACAGGACGCGGGGCTGAGGTCCCGCGCAGCCCCGCCCCGCCCCTCGGGAGCCCGAAGTGCGTGGCGGGGACCCTTCGGGGCGGGGGTCGGGGCGGCTGGGGGCGGGGTCTCGGCCGCTCAGGCCCCGCCCCGCGGAGCTCGCCCCGCCCCGCCCCCTCCGCGGGGTCCTGCGCGTTAAAAGCGCGCGGGCTCGCCGGGCTGCACTCGCGTTGCACCCGGACACAGTGCAGCCGCGACGGGGCGGGCAGACTCGGGCGCTCAGAGCCGGCCTCGTGTCCTCGGCGCCTGGCGCCGGAACCTCCATCTCGATCTCCATCCGGCCGGGACACCGACCCCGACCCGGCCCGGCCCGGCCCCCGCCCCCGCCCCCCGGGCCGATGGACTACTCCTACCTCAATTCGTACGACTCGTGCGTGGCGGCCATGGAGGCGTCCGCCTACGGCGACTTCGGCGCCTGCAGCCAGCCTGGCGGTTTCCAGTACAGCCCTTTGCGGCCTGCCTTCCCCGCGGCCGGGCCGCCTTGCCCCGCGCTCGGCTCCTCCAACTGCGCGCTTGGCGCCCTACGCGACCACCAGCCCGCACCCTACTCGGCAGGTGAGCGCAGCCCCCAGCCTGGCCCTCCCACTAAATCCTACGGATCCCCTCGTTCCTTCCCTACTCGGCAAGTGAATGCGACTGCCCCGCAACAGCCGCCCCCATGCCTGTCCTGGCCAGACCCTCCAGTGCCCTGGGAGACCCCCAGCAATACCAGGGTCCTCTCAGCAGGGATGAGCCCCACCCTCACATCTCTCCAGTCCCTCCAGTCCCTCTTTCTCGCTGCCAATGTCTATCCTGTGCTCTTCAGCTCAAGGAAATAAATCTTGGGTCCAGCCCTGGCCCCTCACCAGGCCCTCCTTCCTCACCTGCAAAGACTAACCATCCCCAAACCTCTCCATCGCCTGTATCCTTGGAAGAGACTCCCAGCTCAGTCTATTCAGACCCCCACCTACATTACCCCTGCCCCACGTGCTGCGAGACCCCCAGCAAGGACTCCTGCAGCAGCTGTGCTTCCAGACCAGAACCTTCCTAGAGCCCTGGCACCATCAGGCCCCTCCTGTCCTGTCTTGGACCCATCCTGCCTGGGCCCGAACCCTTCAGCACCAACAAAACCAGCTCCCAAGGCCACAGGGAAAGGGGCCCAGTCATTAAGCCACTTACATCCCACCAACAACAATAACTCTCCCAGCTGAGACCTACAGAACTCAGAAGGCAGCTCCTGCATCCTAAACCCTCTGGTCCAAGTCCCTGTGGCAACGCTCAATCTCCCTGAGCCTCCCAAACGTCTCCATCCCTTCAATTAGGATCCCAACCTGCCCCACCCAGTCTCCTTATCTTACCATGGAGGAGGTCCCAAGTAGAAAACAGGTGGGGTTGGGGGATAAGTGCCTGGATTTGGGGAAATGAGAACCAGGAAGCTGCAGCCACACACTAGAACAGGGATGTGGAGATTGGCTACCTTGGGCCAGATGACGATGAGGATTGGGGAAACGGGGACAGGAAATGGGAAGATGGGCTCCAGAGAGATGGGGCAATTGGGATAAGGTACAGAAAGATTGGAGCATAAATGGAAAGACTGGGGACCCTGAGAGAAAGGAGGACGGAGGCTTGGGGGACATAGATAAGAACCAGGCAATGAGGGACCTGAATTATGGGAGACAAGGACCAAAAAAATCGGAAACAGATAATGCAAATGGGGATAGGGATGGAGACAAGGATTAGGGGAAATAGGGACCTGGAGAGATGAGATAAAGATGGAGATTGGGGACCCCAAAGAATGTGTGGAAACCTAAACCAGAGTTAGAGACAGGGACGCAGAGATAGTATCAGAAACACTGCCTGTGGGGTTGTAGGAACCCAGGTGGAGTACAGAAAGGGAGTGAGAGAGGGGAAATTTAGAGGCCGTGGGACACAGAGTAGGTGTCTGGGAGGAAGAAGGGCAAAGACTCAGTGGAAAGACGTAAGAACCCTTCTCAATGGTTCTTATGTGGTGTCTCACAAAGAGAAGAGTGGTCCAGATGGGGAAAACTGAAGAGAAATTTGGGTGAAGATGAATATGAGGAACAGGAGAGGATACCTGGAGGAGAATGAGGACCAGGAATGTGAGGCAGGACTGAAGAAATGAGGCCCCAGGAGTAGGACAGAGGGGACCAGTCTGTACACAGCTTGGACCCGGTGGTGGGGCTGAAGGAGACCTGTCGAAAAAGTCTCAAGGACCAGACCTGGCTAGTGGAGAGACTCTTGCTGAGATGAGACCTGGCAACCATCTTAGGCTAGTGTGGACAGACCAGTACCTGAAGTCAGGCAGGCAGAGGGTTGAGGGAGAGACAGGACCGGCAGAGGAGAGAGTGGGAGGGGCGAGTGGAATGGAGAGGGGCAGGGGGAAGCAGAGGGAACATGGTGCAAAGCCAGTGACAGGTGGATCAGAAGCTGGAGGATCGGATGCTGGTGTCCTGGTTGCAGACCGTTCTTGAGCCCTAGATGCTTGGCCTCGAGGCTGTGAGGACCAAACCAAGGAGCCAGGGCAGGGACAGAGGAAGAGGTGTTGGGCTATCCCTGCAGGGCAGGACTCAGCAGGCTGAGCTCAGCTTCTCACACCCCTCTCATTGCCCCTGCCCTCCGGCACACACCCACAGTGCCCTACAAGTTCTTCCCGGAGCCATCGGGCCTACACGAGAAGCGCAAGCAGCGGCGCATCCGCACCACATTCACCAGCGCACAGCTCAAGGAGCTGGAGCGCGTCTTCGCGGAGACCCACTACCCGGACATTTACACGCGGGAGGAGCTGGCGCTCAAAATCGACCTCACTGAGGCTCGCGTGCAGGTGCGTGTATGCACGTGTGTGTGCATGCACACGCGCGTGGAAGGGGCTGCGGAAGGTGATAGTTGGGGGTCAAAGACAGCTGCAACCTGGTAGCAAGGCTCTAGGGGCCAGTGACCAGGACACAGTGCAGGTGTGGTTGGGCATCCAGGGGAGGCTGCTGTGGCGCCAGGACTTGGGCTCTCAGGAGATCCCCGCTGTTTAGCTACGCGCTCTCTCCCCTTCTGTTTCCCGGCTCCTTCCTAAAGCTGGAGGTTTGGAATTTTAGTTGAGAAGCCTGGAAGAGTTAGCCGAGTGGGTAGAGAGGTCACCCTGGAGGAGAAGGGAAAAGTGCAGCCAGCACTTCCAGGTGCTCTCCCCAGCGTAGCGGTTGTGAAACTCCTAAGCCCGGGTGTGGTGGGGCGGGGGCTCTGCTGGTGCAGGACCAGCAAAGTCGGGCCAAGGTTTTCAAATCGCTCGTTCAGCTGGCTGGTTTTAACTGGAGGCCCTGGACATAAGCGTTCCCTAGCACCCCAATCCACTCGTTTCACGACCCTGGGACGCTCCAGATGGGTCTGTCCAGCTTCCTAAGAGGGAATTGGGGTGCAAGGCTTAGAGTAAGAAGAGTCAAAGTAGAGCCCCCTCCAGGAGATCGAGAATAATGGTAGGCAGCGGGGTTCACGGATGAGCAGATCCAGGAGAGGAGAGAGCAAGGGGTTGCCGAGTGATGAAGGGCTGAGCTGGCCAAGGCTGGAAGGCTTTGGACGCCTCCAACCACTAATCCGGCCTGACCCTTTCTGGCCTAAGTGTCACCTACGTCTCGCGGCCCGGGCTCATCTTGTGCGCTCTCCGACCCTCGCCCGAACTGACTGGCCCCTGTGCCCCCAGGTCTGGTTCCAGAACCGCCGCGCCAAATTCCGAAAACAAGAGCGTGCGGCCAGCGCCAAGGGCGCGGCGGGCGCGACGGGCTCCAAGAAGGGCGAGGCGCGCTGCTCGTCAGAGGACGACGACTCCAAGGAGTCCACGTGCAGCCCCACGCCCGACAGCACCGCGTCGCTGCCGCCGCCGCCCGCGCCCAGCCTGGCCAGCCCGCGCCTGAGCCCCAGCCCGCTGCCCGCTGCGCTGGGCTCCGGGCCCGGACCCGGGCCGGGGCCGCAGCCGCTCAAGGGCGCGCTGTGGGCCGGCGTGGCGGGAGGCGGGGGCGGCGGACCCGGCGCTGGCGCGGCCGAGCTACTTAAAGCCTGGCAGCCGGCGGAGCCCGGGCCCGGGCCCTTCTCCGGAGTTCTGTCCTCCTTTCACCGAAAGCCCGGCCCTGCCCTGAAGACCAATCTCTTCTAGCCGCCGGCCTCTGGAGGCCCCGAGCCTGCCCCCAGAGACACCCCTGCTCCTCCCGGACCCGACAGAGTCCCTCCCCATCCCAGCCGCCTGCCTCAAAGTCCCCATCCGTCCCCGTTCCCCTCTGACCCCTAGGTGTGCCCTCCCCAGCTTCAGAAACCGAGTCGGGCCACTCTTGTCTTCCCACCTACACCCAGCAGAGCGGAGTCCTTTTCCCTCGGACCCTCGGGAGAGCCGGAGCGCCGCTAGTTTGGCTTTCTTGGGAACCGGGATCAAGTAACCGCCTGTCCCTAACACAGTGCGCAAACGCAAGGGTCCCTAAGGAGGAGCGGCTTGTGCCCCCAAGACTTTGCAGCTGGCTGGGTCAGTCCTAACCTTGGTGACCTACCCCCAGCCCACCAGCGCCGCCCCCACAAGGCGCAAGGCTGATTTTCAACGGGATAATCAGCAGCCTGAGGGGCCCCACCGCCCACCTCTCCCTCAGGCATCCCCTCCCAGCCATAGTGGACTTGTTAGTGGCGGGGAGGTGCTGTGGGGAACGAACAGAGGGGTTTCTTTTTTCCTGATTTTTTGTTGTTCCTTTTCTTTGAAAACTTGTAATTTATTGAGGTGATTTTGCTCAATCCAAATAAAACTTAATTTATTGAAGACATCAACACCGGCAACCCTTGAGTGCCCAGGACAGGGACAGGCTGCTTGCAAAAATTCTGTCTCCTGCTCCCGCTCCTCGGCTGCACCGCGTGCACGCCCAGCGCAGGGCGGTACAAACAAGGAGACATCGAGAAATAAGCAAACGCGCTTTATGGCCGAGGTCTGCCCTCCCCCCAATAACATTAAGGCGTTCTCCCTTCCCCAAACCCACACAGAAAAGTTTAAATAAACCCCAGCCCGGTCCTTGGGCTCTTCCTTCATTTCCGGACGAACATCCTGGGAGCAGGAGTTAGAGGAAGTCCTAAAAGAAGTCTTCCCTGTGGTTCAGGCCCGGGTGGGGGGTAGAAGAAACAGCGGTGAAAATGGGGCCCAGATATACCCAACTACACCACACGCACCCCCGGGGCCAGGAGGAGGGGTCAAGAAAGACTGCGCCAGTAACCAACGGTACTATACTTGTCAACCGCAGCAGGCTACTGACGGTGCGCAGCCCCGATCTAAAAGATGGGGAGGGAGAGCAGGATGTCCTTTCTGGGCCGTGGGGAATGCAGATCCCCAATAAATAGAGAGGTACTACTCTGCTCCTCAGAACTTCTCAACATCAGGGCTACCCTGGGCCTTTGTAGATGGGGAGGGGCACTGAGTTCAGAGCTTCGCGGAGCCTCCACAGTCACTTGCCGAGCTGCAGAGTATCCAGAAGGAGGCGCTTGTGAGCCGGATCCTGTACCCCAGCCTCTTCCAGGTCCTCCTCAGTGATGTCACTGTGGGAGAGGCAGGAAGAAGGTCTCTAACCGGTGCCGAAGGGCCCAGAGCTCCGCCCCTGGGACCACCCACCCCATCCGCCTCCAGTCCCGCCCCCACCTGAGAAATTCCAGGTCATCCCAGCCATTGTGCACCAGGCCCTCCTCATAGCGCTCCAAGCCGATGGCCCGCAGCCAGGCACCCATGCCCGCCTCGCCCAGGCCGCCACCAGCCCGCCCGCCCTGCGGGCATGGAGCCTGAGGAAATACGGCATGTTAGGAAAAGCAGACAGCCATTCTACCCACGCTCTGAGGGAAAGGCAGGAGGGAGGCGGATTCACATGTCCCTCTCAGGCCCTGGGGCGCAGCTCAGGGCAGAGTGCTGAAAGGATACCAGTCTGTGAGGAAGCATGCTCCTCAGGTGCACACACCTCCTCTGCCAAGTCCTCCTGGATGCTCTCTCGGATCCGGGGTGGAGGAAAGCTGAGGGGCGGGCCATAATCCAAGGGCAGCCCTCGGGGTGGCTGCAACTCCAGGGGGCTCGGGAGGAGCACGGAGCATCCAGGTCCAGGCCCAGCGAGAGTGTAATCCACCTCACTTAGTGTCTTGGCCATCTGCAGTACTGAGCAAGACCGGTCATCCCCACTTAGCACCTCCCCCAGGAAAGTGCTGGCAGGTGAAGGACCAGGGGGTAGCGGAGGCCTGGGATGGGCCTTAGGAGGTGGTGGGCCACGGGCTTCACCCCCACTGCGGCCCCTGACTACAGGTACTGACAAAGGATCCAGGCTGGGGGGCAGGAAGATGGCTGAGTCCGGCAGTGGTGGGGGAGGAAAATCTGGAGGGGGTAGTGTGCCCCCTGAGTCCTCATCGGATGAGCTTCCCTCTCCCACACGAGGGGCCCGGTGGAATCCAAGCTGTGGAGCAGGCACTGTAATGGCCACTTTGTTTTTAGTGGCAGGTGGGACAGGGGCCCTAGCAGGCGAGGGTGGCTCCAGGGGCAGCAGCTGGTGTGGCACCCCTTCAAGTACGTAGTAGGCAGGATTATTGAAACTGTTCTTGGGTAGGGGGGCTGCCACCCCTTCTGGCTCAGGAGCCCCCTCTGGCTTCAACCTGGATGTGGGAAGAGAATGACTAAGTCAGGACCCAGAAACGCAAGGTGAATGCAATGGGTGCAGGGTTGGGGAACGGGATGAGGGGGAAGAAGACAGGGCCCCTGGGCCTAGACTTGCATATGACCCTGAACACAACACTCACCCTCTCCTGCCCTTGGTTTCATTAAAGTTGGGGGGGTGGGGTTTGAAGGCATAACCTAAACTCCCTTGCCTCACTTGATCGGATTCTCAGATCTTTTATGACTTTGCATAAACCCAAGTTTAAATGGGTAAAAACAGAGTTGCCAGAGGCAGAGCCTCTTGTGAGAGTGACCAGTGAGATCTGGAAAGCTTTCCAAAACATCTGAGGTTGGTCTACTGCAGAATCTTAGTGATTTGAGATGGTTTTACTCAAGCCCAAGGATGAAACCAAAGTGACTGATAATAGCTGAAGATGAGTGAAAAAACACCAATCCGTACCTAGGGGCTTTTACTTAATCTTAAGCAAGAACTAGACAGCATCAGAAAACAGGCCTGATTCCCAAAGTATGAACACTAGTTGCCCAGGACATTAATAGTTACTGTGTGGGAAAGAAGTTTCCTGGCCCATTAAGTCTGGGAAACTATATTAAACAGAGTTGAAGAGGCTTCCTTCCTGTCCACATGCTTGGAGCTTTCGCTAATACTAATATGTACTGAGAATATCTAAGAAAGGAATCCAGCAAGAAGCATTTATAAATTCACTGGACCACCAACCCATTTCCAGTGGAAACTTATAGGACAGAGCTCCATGAAATCCTGTGTCCTGCAAGACAATCCAGGAAATCCTGTGATGAGCAATAATAGAAGGCTCGCACTGGGTTTCTTACATGGAGGGGGGTGTTCTAAAAACAACTTGTACATCTACTTTTTAAATCGGAATTGAGAGGAAAGGCTGAGCATGCTCCCTTTGACTCAGAGAGCCACACCTAGGGGAGGCAGGGCTGGCCACAGTGGCTTTAAACACAGAACAACAGCACCTTCAGCCACCAGGTGGCAGAGCATTCAAACAGACAATCCCCAGCCTGGCCTTGAGTCAGGCATAGTGATGGATAGAGTGGGGGACACAAGTTCCTCCTCTCACCTGGGGGTCGAGGGCTCCTCCCGGGGAGTTGCTCGGGGTGGGGCTGGGGGCCTCCCAGTTGGTGGCGGTTTCTCTGGCTCTTCAAATAACTTGGATAGTGGGCAGGAGGCCTCTGCAGAGGTCGGCTTGCGGCTCCCTGACCTGCCAGGGGTACACCGGAGAGAAGAAGTGGGGCTGGCCAGAAGTACCCCCCTTCCATGTGACATCCAATACAACTCTAGCTCACCTGGGCTCATGGCTGCCTCGGGACACAGAAGGGACTTTGCTCTTTGCTCCTGCCTCATCTTTATCAATGCTGATCCACTCTGGGGGGAGGGGAACAGGAAAGGGAGTCTAGTCTCAGAGGGGACCTAGGATCCTGGATCCCAGAGATATACATTGGCCTGCCAGCCCCTTCTCAGCTATTCCTCAGGGCAGGCCCACTCCCAGCCATAACTATAAAACCTCCAAGTATCCTGGGATTCCAAGATGCTGCCAGCCCTGGGTCCTCCCCTCCTACATCCCACCAGGCCACCCTCTCTCATACTCTGCACCCCTCCAAGGGAGCCCACCATAGAGCCGCTCACGGGTGCCCAGGCGCTCTGTGGGCACCCGAACCTTCATGGAGCCACGGATGTTGCCCGTCTCCTCGCCACGGTGGGACAGGAAGGTCAAGAACTGCTGGGCAGTGCTGCCAATCATGGATTTGAGTGCAACCACACACTCCCCTGAGGGGAAGATGGGACAGAACAGAGAATTGCCATACTTTCTTAGGGCTCTCCCTGCCTGGTTTCTTGTACCCCTTAGCACCCCTTGCCCCTCACCGTAGGATTCATAGCCATCCATGGACTTGACTGTGAGCAGGAGGTGCTGGTCCTGCAGGTACTCAATGTCAGCCAGAATTGGCTTGAGCTGTAGAGCAGAGAGGCCCAGTGAGGAATGAAGCCTTAACCATCCTGAAGTGCCCTTCCACATGCTGCCCCTGACACCACTCACTCCCTGCCCTTGGGGTCATCTTTGCTCACTTGCACTCAACTCTAAAGCAAAGTTCCCAAGTCTTTAATGGAAAAGACACAGCCCTGCATAGGCCTTTTACAGCACTTAACATTACTGTGATTAATTTCCTTTATCCTCAATGGCCAATACAGGACCTGACATTCAGGCTCAAGAAGTATTTACTGAATAAACCAATGAATAAACTGCAACTTGGTTCTACACCTCTTAAATAATGCAAATACCCTGATCCTCATTCATGACCAGCCCCCTCCCACACACACACATGCACGCACACACAGACCCCTATGCATGTGAGCGGCCCTGCCAGCTCCACCCATCATTCCCCCACCCCAGGCTTCCCAGAAAGCTCTGCCTCCCTCTTCTGTGCATTCACCCATAGGCGTGGGCCCTGCCCGTAGCCTCACCGTGGGCAGCTGGCGTGAGGACCACTGCACTTTGAGGAAGTTGATGTTGTCACTGCTCTGGGCATCATTCTCGAAGCTCTTCTTATATTCTGGGGTGCGGGGTGGGGAAAACCCAACTGAGAACTACTTCCCAGCTTTCCTTCCTCCCAAGTTGGGAGCTGACTGCTCTGGCTGCCTCTGGCCTCCCACCCTCCTGGGCCCACCCTCAGCCCTACACCCTGCCTCTGACCCTCCAAGCAAGTGGAATAAAACTCAATGAAGAACTTGGTGCGGCTGGCTGTCTTCACAATGGCCTCGATGCTCTCAAACTCAATGTAGGCCTGGTCTGAAGTCTTCGACAGCCCTGAGGGGGAAGGGAAGAATTGCAGACAGAAGAGCTGAGAGGGCTTAAGAGGATCCCAGGAGGAATGAGATGGAAAGGCTGAGCCCTAGGACCAGAAATAAGAGGCCTCAGCAGAGCAGAAGGCAGGGCCAGGAGAGGTCCCCCAGTCCTCAGCCACCAATATCCCAAAATGCAGACCCCAGAAAGGGTAAGGATGAAAGACCCAAGTCAGAGGGAGCTGGGGGTCAGAATGCCTGTAGACTTGCCCGCCAACAATATGCCACACCTCCAGGCATACTCAGGGGCACCCACGTGGACAAAGGCAGATACAGACATCGATATACTCACATTCATGCGTGTACACAGACACACATGGCCTCGCACCTCTCATGACAATCCAGGCGCACAGACATCCTCACTCATCACACATTCTGAAATATGTGCTCACATGTACACTCAAATACACATATACACTCTATACAGCCAAACCTATGCACATCCCTTGGCCACCACCTGTGCCCACCCAGATGTTTGCCAACATCACAACCACATTCCAAATAGTTACCTTTCTTGGAGATGAACTGAGAGGTAACTCCAACCTCAAATGTTCCAAACACAGGGGAATGGTCACTGGTGACAATGTCATCGGTACAACCTGGGCAAGGGGACAAGAATGAGTATTCAGGGGAAATTTCCTTACTTTCTGTTCCCACCTCCCAAAACTAGAGCAGAGTCAGAACAGTGACCACCCAGGATCTCCCATCACCCTGTTTGGGAGGCTCTGACCATAGGAATTGCAGATGATGTGGGTTTCAGGGTAGGATTTCCACAGAATCCGGTCACACCATGAGGGCACATTGGTCCGGACCTAAAGCAGGGACAGTCAGAGCTGAATGCTGCAAGTTTCGTAGCATGAGCCCCACTCAGAGCTGATAAGATCCCACACTTCCATTATATTGGACCCTAGCACCTACCTCCCTCCTTGGATCCCCACAATACTCAGGAGCACCCCAAAGGCTTCAAGGAAGCCACATGTGACAGAGTGATAACCCCTGACACACACACACACACACAAACACAAACACACACGCTTCTGATTCATTGCAGGCCTGGGAATCACCCAAAGGCTGCTCCATTTTTCTATTTTTACTCACCCCAGTGGGCTTCTGCTTGTGCCAGGCATAAGTGTCCCGGGACCCCCGCTCATAGCGGTAGGTAGGTGGGAAGGAGATTTCCTCCTCACCTAAGCAGAGCAGAGGACAGATTAGGTTCAGAGTCCCAAAGATCCAGAAATACTTCAAGCCTCTAGGGCTCTCAGGAACCACATGCTCCTACTTACTGAATCGAAGGAAGACTTTGTGCTTCTCCCGCTCCAAGTTGAGCTGGTCCACCCTGAGCAGGGGTTCAAACTCCTTTCTGCTGATGTAGTTCAGGATCTCCTGGGGCAGGAGACATAGAGGCTACAGGCTTGCCTCTGGAGCAGAGCCGGGTAACAGAACTTTTAGTCCCTACCCTTTCTACAGCCACCCACAGGGCTCTGCACACACCTGGATATCCATGTCTAGACGGTAGTTGAGGTCCCCAAACCAGAAGAGGTGAGTAAAACGCAGAGAGATGTCAAAGGCACTGAGCTGCCTGTCACCCAAGGACAGCAGCCGCAGAATATCCAGGTAGTTCTGATTCCGCCTACAGCAGGAGTGGAAGGCAGGTCCCCAGATCAGAAGTGAGGAACAGGCATAAAAGAAGTCTCAGGGGTCAGAGATGGACTAGGGATCAGGGTCCCTGGGGGCAGAGTCAAGCATTAGGGACAAGATCAGGGTCAGGAGTAGACAGAGGGTCTTGAGTTGGGATAAAGCAGAAGGGCCTTCTGGGGACAGGGGATGTAGGGGGTTAATGACTAGATTATGGGAAAGAAAACAGATCCCAGGTGAAGTAAGGGATGGGACAACGAGATTATTGGGAAGGTGTTCCTCACCGGGCGGTCTTCTCATTTCCTGAGGTGAGATGGCAGTTCACAAAGCCAAATGAAGTGCCATTGAACATGAATGAGACACCCACAGCTCCCTTGTTCCCTGTAAGGGCAAGTCAAAGAAGAAGCCTGGGTCTCCCACAGAGGGCTCCCAGCTCGCCTCTCTACCCCTCAGAGGAGCAGTGAGTGGATCCCTCCTACCCCATGCTATGAGGCAAGCAGGGCTCTGCACACACACTCACACCTGCCCTGGGCGTCTAGGGCACACGTAGTCTGTCTGGATGACCTGAAACTATCTGTCTCTGTGAGCAGAGCCCCTGGAGATCAGAGGGGAATCTCAAGGGTGCAGATTTGGAGAAATCTATCCTGCAGGAGCCCTAGACTGCAAATCAAGAGACTGAGCACTATGCCTGGTTCTCTACTTACTTGCTATGTGACTTTGGACATGTCACTCAACCACTCTGGCTTTGAGTTTTATCATCTACGACATGGGGATAATTATCGTGCTCTTACCTTCCTGGTAGAGCTGGAAGAGATTTAGAATATGAATATGCTTTACAAAGTTCTAAGTACCCTCTTCATGGGAAAGCTCAGACCACCAAAAAGGGAGACCCTGAGTTGAAGGAGGCAGACAGCTTGGGCAGAGGGATCCCGCTACCCTCTAGAGGGCCTGCCGTGCTCACCCAGGGTGTTGGCAATGCCAGTCTTCACACTGGACGTACTGACATGGCTGATGCGGTTCTCGTGCTCTGGCTTGACCAACACAGCTACTTTGATGTTCCACAGTGACTGCATGGCAATCTGGGTAGAAGAAGTGGGGTCACTCTTGCCCTGGGCTGGGGCTACTGTCCAGTTCCCCCCAGCCCTTCATCTAGACTGTTTTGTCAGTACAGGGTAGGAAGCTTTGTTCTGCGGAACCAGAGAGAAATAGGCCCTCCTGTGTTATGAAGGATTCAGGTTTGAGCTCGCAAAAGATGTGCCCAGGGACCCGAGGGGAAGCCAGTCAAGCCGCACTCCCCAGGGTTATCCACAAAGTGAGGAAAAGGAACTGGATGAGATGCACCCTCCCTCACCGGGCGGTAATCCAAATCCGTAAGCTCCTTGAGGCCCCCACGCAGCAGGTCCAGCCACTCTCGGTCACCCACAGAGTTCTCCTGGGTCCCAAAGACATAGATGTCATGGGGTATAGTCACTGTGACCTCATCCAGGGTCTTCCCCAGACCCTTTGATGTGAACCAAGATGTTGAGTTTTTTGGAGGCGGCACACTTCCTAGAGGTGGAGGGGATTGAGGGGTCAGGCCCCTGCCCTGGGACCATCCCCCCATCCCACCAGAGCCCCAGCCTGGGCCTGACCCATGTTCCATGTGCCTATGAAGACAGAGATCATGTCAGGCTCGTCCTGCTTGGAGTGCTTGTTCTTCATGAGCTGCAGCAGCTGGCAGAAGGCCTCTCGCTTCTGAGGACAGCATCCAGTCAGGGGCAGGTAGGCAGCCAGGAACACCACCACCCCCCCCAACTTCCACAGGGATACCCTGCTAGATGGCAGTACCTTGAGGGGAGGGTCCTGGCTATCTTGCTCCCCACTGTACCCCCACCGCTCAAGCATATTACAGGTGCTCAATGAATGAGTATTCGAATCCACCCTCCAGCCACCCACTCTCAATACCCTCTCTACCCTGTCAGACTCACCCTACCAGGAGGGATGACATGCCCACAAAACGGGTTCCCTCCCCTCTCACCCAATGGGAAACACTCGTCAGGGACCCAGCAATCCCGGGTCAGGCCCACCCCGCTGCTTACCCGGGCACTGACAAAGATAAAGTCTTTGCGCTGCGTCCGGTCCTTCTCCTTTTCAAACACAACTCCCAGCTTGTTCTGGACACGCTGGGACTTAATGAGCTGCCGGACTAGAGGATGAAGGACAGGTCACACAAGTCTATGCCTGCGGGGCTGCCCTGCTCCTCCCCCAGGCCTGCCCCTGGCTCACTGCGGTCGTGGGTGAAGGTTGTCCAGTCCTCCTGGGAGTCCCGCTGTCTCCGCAGCAGCACCAGCCGCCCACCCTCCACGTCCACGCTCAGCGTGAACTTCTGTGACTTCCCGATCTTCGTCAGATCGCCCAAGGTCACATCCAGCTTCACCTGCAGGGCCGGAGGTAGGGGGGCTGCTGACAAGATCGTGGGGCAGGCAGCATCCCGTCACCTCCAACCGCCTTCTGCCCAGTGAGGCCCCTAGAGCCATGTACCTCAAAGGCCTGCACAGGGATGGTCTTGGCCTTACGTGTTGATGGCTGCAGCGGAGCTGGAGGCGCTGTGGAGCTCATGTCCTGTAGTGCCTTCAGGGCCTGGGCAAGGGCAGGGTGAGGTCAGGGGACACACCGACAGGGACAGGATGGCCGACACCAGGATCAGTGCTAAGATGGGGGTTCAGGGCTGAGACTAGGACTAGGCCAAGGGGAGGAGACAATGACTGGAGGCTCTGGGGTTGGACAGGAGGGTCACAGTCTACCTTCTTTTGGATTCCTGAAAGGAAGTCCTTCAACACCGACAGCTTCAGCACCAGGCTCTCCAGTTCCTGCTCCCCAGTCTGTGGCAGGCTCTGGAGGGTGGCAAAAGGCTTGCACATGAGGCTCAGAAGCAGAGGCCCCCACGTAGCTCCAGAACACAAGCCCACCTCCCTAAGGCCTAAGTCCCACCTGCTGCTGCAAAAGGCGAGTCACCATGGGCGAGCTCTGCTGGTCAAACACCTTGGACAGGATCTCTAGGCCCGACAGTACCTTGTCCACCTCGCTAGGGGAGACAGCAGGTCAGAACTGCCCAACCCAGCATCAGTCCAGGGAAGGGGACACAGAGCAGGGGACTTCCACTTCAGCATGAGGCACCAGGGCACAGGAGAGGAAGTCAGAGTCAGAGGCCAGAGTATGGTACCCCAGGTTACACGTCACACTTACCTGTGCAGCCTCCGGCATGAGGTGACAAGAGTACGGGTGAGGTAGGGTAGGTTGCTGGCTCCGCCCCGCACAGCCTCCAGGTCCAGCCCATAGCTGCCCTTCAGATATTCGTGTGAGACAGTGCTCAACCCATTGGGAGCGCTTTGGGAAGAGGTTAAGAGTTAGTGGAGGTCCTACTGACCCTCTCCCAGCACCCCAACCTGTCCCTGGCGGGGGTATCTCCCAACCTGACAGGGAAACAGTTCTCAGAAGAGAAAGAGGCTTTCTACTCCGCAGAAGGGGTTAGGTGGTCTCACCTTTCGGCAGCTGGAGTTGTGGGAGTCTCAGGGGGTGGCAGGGGGCTGCTGGGCCCCATGGGGGCAGAAATGCTAGTGGAGCCGGAGCGTGGGGGCAGCGGGGGCTTCTCATCCTCCCCATCTGTGGACAAGGGTCAATGGGGCAGCAGTTTGGGCCTCTGTCCCTCAGTGGTATGAGGCAGGGAAAAACACCATGGCTATCAGAGACTTCCGTGGAAATGGGGGTAAAGGGCGAGGGCAACGTGAGTAAGAGAAAGAGGAGCTCAGGGGAGGAGGGGTTGAGAAGGGGGGATGGAAAGAAGCAAGTAGAGTCGGGGGTAGGGCAAGAAGGGGTGTGCACACTGCTCACTGGACAGCACCTGAGGCATCGCGGTCATCAGGTGGGTCCAGCTCTCTCTCGCCCTCTACAGGGAGCAGCAGGGCACATACCAGGCCCTGGTTGGGCTGGGCATACAGGCCAATGAGCTCACCCAGCGTCTGAAAGCGGCGAACTGGCACGCCCTGTGAGGTCTGCAGGCCAGGAAGATGAGAGGAAGCGTCAGCCAGCAGGTCCCCCAGCCACCAGGTCAATCCAGGTCAGCGGTCTGAGGTTCAAGCTCCTACCTGTACAGCCAGGAAGTCTTCTCCATCAGGCAGAATACGGTATGTGTGCACGTGTTTCTGATACCTGATGACAAGGCAGGGGTCAGAACCTGACAACCCCAGGCTGGTCTGATCGCCACACTACACCCTACTCCTGATACCAGGTTCAGCTCTCCAGACCACTCAGCTTGGTTTCCCTGAAGTCACTTTGCCCAAGCTGCACAGGATTAATGATGGGGCCAGTCCATCACTTCCACTCGCCTAGTGCTGCCATTGAGAGCAGGAATGATGGACACTCCTCCCTGAGACCTACACAGACTCCACACCCACCGCAGGGCTGCAGGGCTGGGGAAGCAACAGGCAGCTCTTTTGTGGCCTCCACAGCTGTCCAAACAGCCCCTCTGGGCTGTGGTACTGTCTGGGCCCCCCGCCAGAGTAAGAGTCCTCAGAAGCCTGGTTAGCCTGTTTGCGTGCATGGGCAATGAGCTAGCACACGTGTGAGCCTCTGTCTATGTTTATGTTGGTGTCTGGCTCCGCTGGATTTGGCTGTGTCTGAGGCAGCTTTGCTGGTGAGCATGTGGCATCACCCTATGGCCTACCCCCCAAACCCAGACACCAGGAAATCGGCATGACTCAAGGAGGTCCCCTATGGGAGACCCAGCTTCTAGGAACCCCAAGCTAAGGAGGGGCGAGAAGGGTGCTGACAGATGGCAGCAGCAGCTGAGCAGGTGACAGCTGAGCCAAGCATACTCAGTGGGGGATGGAAGGCTCTCTCTGCCTCCACACCTCAAAAGGCCCCAGGCCCTGTGTGTGTGCTGGGCAGGAAGCGGTGCCGGCCCCAGAGGGGACAAAATACCACAAAGCCATCCTCTTCTCTCATGTTAGCTGTCAGGAGCTCTCTTGGCTGCTTGTCCTGGGTGTGTTAGTTTAGACTGTGGGTCCATGTTAGTAGTAATAATAGCACCCCATGAACTAAACCCCAGTTCTATGGCAGGCAGTATACTCTGTGTCCTACCAATCTCATATTCTGAAGCATATATTATTATCCCCCATGATCCAAATGGAGAAACTGAGGTCCAAAAAGGAAAAGTGATTTGCTCAAGGTCACAGAGCAAACAAAGCCAGAGCTGGGATATAAAACCAGGGCAGATGCCAGGGACCATACCCTGGCCTTCTAGTCAGACTGCCTGTGTCCTTCAGGGTAGAGGTGTGTCTCGAGTGTTACTCATGTACATGCAGTATGTATATAGGTAAGCAAGCATGTATTTGTTTGGGAAATCTAAGACTCCGCCCACTTTTATCCCTACCTCAGGTTCCCGAGATACAGGGAACAGGCACAGTCAGCTGGCAAAACCAAATAAACACCTGCCCCAAACCCCCACCCCGACAGACTTCTCAAGCCATCCATGTCTTCCCCAAGCAATGAAACCAGGATTCTCTCCTTACTGGGACAATAACGTTCCTCACCCAGACACAGGCCCCAGCTGTCCCCCACCATTCAACAGCTGACCTAGCACCTGCCTCCATCTCCTCCTAATTACAGGATATGCCTCAGAAGTGGGGCAGGAGGTAGGCCTCCTAGGATAAGATAGGCCTATGATATCCCTCTTGAGCCTCTCGGTACTGAGCCCTGGACTTGGGGCAGAAGCTGAGACTTACAGGAGGACCCATTCTTCACCAGATCAAAGGCCTAGGCCAGAATTTCTCAGCCTCTGCACTACTGACATTTTGGATAGCAAAATCCTTGGGGGACTATCTTGGGCACTGTTGGCACTTGGGTACTCTGACTTCTCTACCTGCTACATGCCAATGGCACCATCTCAGTTGTGATAATCCAAACTGTCTTCCCTGGTCTAAGCCATTTTATCCTGCAAGGATGTCAGGAAAACACAGGTTAAGAGAAGGGACAAGAGTTTGGGAAGGGGGTCTGCAGGGCTAAAAAAAAGAATATAACTAAATCTGAACAAAGTAGCTCTGAAAGCTTTCCATTCACTCCTTCCCACCCCAGAGGCCCAAAAAAGCCCACTCGGTGTCAGATTATGAGGTGGCCTGTACAGGTCGAGAGCACTGCAAAACTGAAAGTACAAAATCACCCAGCACCACTAACACACCGCTGACAGGTTAGATCCAGAGCTACAAGACCAGGCCCACTCAGAACTGCCAAGTCTAGCTCCACACTCACAGATCAGGGCTAGAGCTGCCAGGTCACTGGGGCTCAAGCCCAGAGCCAGGGCACACTCAACTCATTGATTCATGAAATAATGGCATGGCTCCCTACAGCCTCCCCCCCTCCCCAGCCTTCTAGACAGCAAGCCCCACCCCCACCCTCAGCCATACAGTCTAGCAGACCCCAAGCTGTTCCTCCCTCTAGAGAAGCTACTGGGCAGCCTCACACCCTCTGCCCCAAGTGCCCTCAATGCCCTCCACTCCCTTCCTATACGAACAGACC
>PVJO010024491.1:0-24297 GCA_004026905.1 Hystrix cristata | reverse complement strand
ACCAAAAAATTTAAAGAAAAGATACAAAATAGAAGTCTGAATAGTTCTGTACTATTTAAATAAGTGAACTTACAATTAAAAGTCATTAAAGTCAGCATGAAGGAAAAAAACCTCAGACTGTTTCATTGAATTCTAAAAACTGTGTAAGGAATAAATACTATTAGCCTCAAAAACATTTTAGAAAATAGATTTACAGGGTACATTTCCCAATTCATTTTGTTGGGTTAGTCAATAGACAGATAATACATCAAAGTCATTCAGAGAAATCAAAAGTAAAGACAAATATACAAATGAAACATCAATTTTTAAAAAGCCTTGATAAAATGTTACTAAATAAATTTCAACCACGGCCCCATGATGAAATGTGATATATCGATTCAAACCTTGGTATTAACATTAGAAAATTATTCACCATATTTAGCTAAATTAATGAAGAAATATCTGAATAGATGCAAAAAACTAGACATAACTCAAAATAAATTCTCAAAGATAAACCTTTCAGCGTTGCCAAGAAGTGGAAGCAATCATTATGTTCTTCACCTGACAAATGGAGAAAGAAAAATTTGGTACATATACACATGGAATAATGTTCGGATGTAAAAGAGAATGAAAGCCTGCCATTTACTGCAATAGGGATGTGACAAGATCGTCTCTGCAAGTTAAGTCAGGCTCAGAAAGCCAAGTAGACATGATCTCACTCATACATGACATTTTAAAAAGCTGGACTCATGGAAGCTGAGAGACTGGTGATTACCAGAAGCCAGGGGTGGGGGAGGTGGAAGTGTGTAGGCAAACGCTGATAATGGAATACTGAATAAAGTTCGATAGGAGTATGAAGCTCAGTTGTGCTACCTTGGAGTTGGGTGACACCGGTAACAGCTGGTACTGTGCAATTAAAAAAGCTAGAAGGAAGGATTTTGAAAGTTTCACTATAAAGAAATAACAGATGCTTGAGGAGCTGGATATGTTATCCTAATTTGAAATTACACAGTGTATGTGCTCATTGAACATTACACGAGAGTCCATTGATAGGTGCATTTTATGTTTTACCAGTTAAAATAAATTTAAAAACCAATTTGAATTTTTCAGTAGATAAATTGCATCTGTAGAAATAAAAGAAAAATATATAACCATACCTAATGCTTAAAATTCAAATACTGAAAATATGGAGAGATATTTCTTCTTGCCATTTTCCCACTAATTATAATTTATAATGAGTGTAATGAATCAAGGCAAAAAGAAAACTCTTACAGATAATCAAATTGTTTTACAGAAGACATAACTATTTATGTAGAAAACCATACTTAACTTACAAAACAGTTTACCAGATCCAATAAGGTACAAAGATTTCACAATACACACTAAGCATTTGAAAACAATATTTTGGTCAGGTGTGGTGGCACATGCCTATAAGCCCAGCAACATGGGAGGCTGAGGCCGGAGGATGGTAAGGCTATTAAATTTACTGAGACCATGTCTCAAAATACGTAAATAATAACACTAACACAAAGAGGCTGGGATTGTATCTCTGCACTGCCTGGGTTTAATCCCTAATACCCTTCCAATAAATAAAAATTGGTTTAAATCTAGTGATAAAAATGAAATATTAGTAACATCAAAGTAATGTACCTAAGAATATATTTAATCCCACGATGTATAAAATTGGCATATGGAAAACTAAAATGTTTCAAAGAAACAAAAATAAGTAATGGATTAGATACATCCCGTTCCAGGATTGAAAGTTTCAACACCATTTAAAATGGCCTTTCTCTCCAAACTGATCATGGTAGGGAATTCAGTCTACTCGCAGTTCTAATAAGCCTTTTGAAAAAAAAAAAAAAAAAAAAGACAAGGTGATGTTAAAATTCATGTAATAGCAAATGATCTAGAAGATTCAGAAGAATCTTGTAAAAACACATCTTAGACATTTGAGAAATGCAAATCAAAACAACGTTAAGATTCCACCTCACTCCAGAAAGAACCGCATATATGGAAAAATCAACCAATAACAAATGCTGCCAGGGCTGTGGGGAAAAAGGAACACTCCTCCACTGTTGGTGGGAATGTAGACTGGTCCAGCCACTGTGGAAATCAATATGGAGATTCCTCAAAAAACTACAACTGGAGGTTCCATTTGACCCAGCTATTCCCCTACTGGGGATCTTCCCGAAAGAATTAAAATCGTCATACCACAAGGACGTATGCACCACCATATTCATAGCAACACAATTTGTAATAGCTAAGTCTTGGAAACAACCTAAATGCCCAACAACCAACGAGTGGCTGAAGAAGATGTGGTTTTTCTACACAATGGAGTACTACACTGCCATAAAAAAGGACAAACTAGAGTCATTTGTATATAAATGGATGTTCCTTGAGAACATACTCTTAATTGAAATAAATCAGACACTCATGAGCACACATCGAATTGTTTCTCTGATATGAGAAACCATAACTGTAAATAAGGACAAAGAGGTGTAATAGATATTTTATAAAAGGAGGATGGTGTGCAGAGGAGAGGAGTACTAGAAGGAAAGAAGGGGAAAAGCAGAAAGGCAACAGGGGAAAGAGGGGAATGGGAAAATATGGAAAATGATGAATAAACCTGCTGTAAATAGGGAGGGAGGGAGCAGATGGGAGAGGCGGAGGAGAGGGGGGAGAACCAAGATACATCATGTATAGGTACAGAATAAATGTAATGAATGTGACCATTGTATGTAGAATGTACCAATACATGTTCTTGGTTTAAAATAATAAAAAAAAAAAAACAAAAACACATTTTAGAAGTTATTTCTAAAAGTATAATCAGGACAATCTAATCAAGACAAGACAATGCCACAAATGAAAAATGAGAGGAAGTAGATTCCAAGAACAGATTTCAGGAAGAGATTGACATTTGCATGATCAATTAATCATCAACAAAGTGTCAAGATAATTCAATAGATAAAAGACCTCTTCAACAAATGGTGCTGGACAACTGAATATCTTATTGTAGGGAAAGAGGGAAAATCTCAATTTGTTTCTCAAGACCATACATGAACAACAACAACAAAAAGACTCAAATCACAGATCTACTCTAATAGTTCAGATTACTAAATTTCTACAAAAACGTGGGAGGAAATTTTTTTTTTAGTCACTATAAACAAAGATCGCTTACAGAGAAAAAGTAGCACAAACTATTAAAATAGATATACTTCATCAAAATTATTTTTAAAAAATTATTTTCAAAACACACATAATCAAATGAAAAGATAAGCAGTCATAGTCGGGAGAAACTTTTACAAAATATACGTCTTGCAATGCTCATTTCTAAAATATGCAAAGAAGATTTACAACTCAATAATATCAAAGGAAAAATATCAATACATATAGACAATTTGAACAAACCCATCAAAAAGAAGATTTACAAATGGCCACTAAGAACATAAAAAATTTCTCAATATCATTGCTAAAGAAGGAAATACAACATATGGTCATAAAACTATGTCAAGGGATGGAAAGCAACTACTCAACAAAATTCAACACTTATTAAAGATAATAGTTCTTACAAACTAGAGTGAAAGGAATTATATTCAATTTTATAAGTTATTATCTACAGCAACCACACTGCTTAATAATGAAATAAATAATCCTGATCATGGGAAAAGGGCAAAGATCTTTGCTCATGACACTTTTGAGGTCCTGGACAATAATAATAGGCGAGGACAAAAGTAAAATGAAATAAATGCATTTTTATTGAAAAACATAATGCAAACTCTTTCTGTAACATGCCTACATAGAAGTATATGGGGAGCTTACTAAAATCTTATTATAATATGTGAACTTAACGGTGTGCTAGGATACAAAGTTAATATAAATCATAATTACATTTGTATGTGATAGCAATCAACTGGAAGATGATATTAAAGATGATTCATTTAAAATTTCATACAAAGTATGAAACTATAAGCTTTCTGTTTATCTAAATTAATTCATGTGCCATTATTACAGATTTTTTTAACACTGATTTTCAACTTCTGGGAAAAAGTGCCTAAGGCTTGGTTGGTGTTAGTGTCTTCAATGTAACCAGAGGGTTATAGGTCTACAGAGGGGCTGTGTTTATTTGTTCTCTGCAGTGTCTATGTTTATTTTTTACAGTGTTTTCTAGATTAATTCCCAGGGAACTTTCTCCTGACATCCTGTCCTTTTTCTGGGAACTCGTGGAAATCCTTAAAGTCACCATAAGAGAGCACCAGTATAACCCACTGTAAGTCTTGCATGAAGGCAGAAATTGCAGTATTATAGTGATGGACCCTGAAAATCTAAGGCTCACCTCCTGACTCATCGGCATGATGAAATCCACTTCACAAAACAGAGTAAGCACACAAAGTTGGTGGAAATTAAACATGAAGAAAACTCTGCCAAATCCTAAAAAATTATCATTTGTTACATGAAAATAGAGATCTGGGAATTCTTACAATAAAAACATGGCTGGTATCATAGTTTACACAAAAAGATACTTAACATACCTGATTTATTTAATAGGCTTTCTAGTAGGAGCTAGATTTGTTTTTGAAACACAGTTCATCTTAGTTGGCTAAATTTTACTCATTTTATGAGTTTAATGTTTTTAATTTGATTTTTTTTTTGCATTTTGGTCTTTCAATCACATGTGTAAATTTCTTCTGTCATGCATGAGTCCATTCTGATCTTCTTATCTCTCCTAGCAGTAACTCTAGTGCTCAGTAAATATCAACAGCCTTGAATTACTACATAAATAAAATTTATCAGAGTTCAGAAGCCAATCAACTTTAAAATAAATATTTTGCAGGCTATTTTGAGAAGAGAAAAAAAATCACCAAATAAGACGACCTAATAATTTCTACTTTAACGCTTTCACAGTAAATGTATGTCAAAATCTTTTATACATGCCTCTAGCCAGGCAAACCCAGAAGTGCTGTCTAAGGGCTGGCTCTTGGCACTCTAACATTTGTTTGCCAGTGTAGTTTCAGATTCAACAAACATTAGGATCTGCCATCAATGGGTTGAATGCTTTTACCTGCTACTTAGTTCGACTGCATCACAATATAATGAAATAAATTATATTCTACTCATTTTAAAGATGAAGGATCTGAAATCTGATTTATTTGAAATACTAAGAAAATACTGGAAAATTTCATCCAGAGCCAAGCCATATAACGGGTGGGCTGGTATTTAGCTTAATTAGATTAGTAAAAAACCTACTAACAAGACCCCACTAAACAGTTTAATATTTAGCAAGATTGTTTTAAAAATGGTATCTGTGATATCATTCCACATGTCTTGTTTTACTTTTAATTTTAGCACTTATTATTATTTTATGTAGATAATAATTTGTCTGCCTTGCTTCTTACCTCCATTAGATTGTAAACTCCACAAGGACAAAGGATTTTATATCTGTTTCCCTTCTACACGGCAAATACCTGCAGTATTTTAGGTGTGCAACATTTATCCTTGATGAGAAAATGAGTGCACGGATGAGTGTGGGATTCATATTCTTTTCAGGAAAGGAAACTGGGTGCATGAAGTTTTTCCCTCTCAAGCATATGGCTGAGGGAAAGGGGACACGTTTTCAGACTCACTAGTTCAGGTCAGCAAGGGAAAGTTAACACGCTGAGGTCAAAGGCCTCCCAGCCTGTCCTCAGAGCCTTTGTTCTGACTCCGGGGGTTCCATCGCCTGGTTGCCTCAGTGTCCAGGGGAGGTCATCCTTCTTCAGAGGGTCCATCACTGGGAGTTAATCAGTACAACCAAGTAACATCAATAAGAATAAAATCCAAGTATACTCATCCTAGCCTTGTGGATTTTTTACACCATTACAATTGAAGTATCTTATAACTGCATTCAGTGTGAGGCTATAAGGACTAGATTATCTTTGAAAAGTTACTTTATACACAGTAAGACAGCAAATAAGCCTAGAAAGACCTGAAGCATTCCTTTCGAAACTTCAAATTTACATGAACAAAATACACACATATTGGGGTAAGTCAGGTAATGTTGAAAACTAAAGACTATCCAAAACCAAAAACAGACCAGTCAAATTTCTGTGCACGGCAAATTCTTTGCACATATTACACATGTAATCTCTGAAACTGGTTAATATTGTTACAATCTGTGTTATTTGCCAATTGCTCTAATAACAAACTACCCACGTTTCGTGGTTTCAAAGCATAGCAATGTGATTTTAAAGTACATTCTTAGGGACCTGCATGTTAGAAGAGCAACACAATTCTCAATGAGTCAGCAGGACACCGTTCCTTCCTGGAGCTCTGTGTGACAATTCACATCCTTGACTTTTCCACATTGCAAAAACTACTCGCATTCCTTGGCTTGTGACTTACTTCCTCAATCTTCAAAGCCACGGACATTGCATCTCTCTGACCCTCTTTCTCTACCCACATCTCCTCTTAGTCCAGCCAAGCAAGGCTTTTTGATTTTAAGGGGATATGTTATTAATGCAGGACAGTCTCTACAATGTGTGCTCTTTAATCCAATCACATCTACAGAATATCTTCTGCCAAGTAAGTAATACATCCCCAGATTTAAAAGCCAAATATTCTAATTTATCACTGAAAAGTCAGGAATTGTGACATGGACCACATCCAGTGCCATTATTCTGCCTTCCTTAATCTATCCTGCAGCTCCCAAAGATTCCTATCATCTCACATACAAAGTACATTACCCCATCCCAGGACCTCCAAAATCTGACTGTATTGCAGCATCAACTCAAAGTCCAGAATCTCATCTAAGTGTGAGCAAGCCAACAGTGCCACATTTTGTCATCAAAATCACTTTCAACAGATATGTGAGGTACGAGGGAAACATTGGGTAGGATTCATTCCAGTGACCAATTTATGGACCTTTGAAACTAAGAAACAAATTTTCCGTGCCTATCGTATGTCAGTGGAACAGGCATGGGATAGCAATGACGGGTATTCTGGGTCAGAGAACCTACATTCCCTTTTGTCATAAAAATAAATTTCCATTAAATGGTTTCCCATATTTTAAATTTAATGTTGATATTCATCTCCTCTGCTATAGAGCACAAAAAGTTCAAATTTCAGCCTTGCTGCTGCAAGAGCAAGCATATTTGGATGTCTCAGGAAACTTTTTAATTATTTCATCAGAGCATGCCAAGATCCCCCCCACCCCACCCCACAAAATGATCAATTGCTACCCAAGGCTTTAACTAAGGCAATTCTTTTTCAGTTTTGTAGTCAAGGTAGTAAAGCAGGCATGCTGCCTTTTATTTGTTCAAATGTTTCCTAATATTTCTTCTAACTCCATCAGGGTTTCTTTTGCACCTCTGTTTTTTCTTTAATTTAATTCAGTTTGAGGTGCTGAGGATTGAACTCAGGACTTAGTGCTCTACCACAGAGCGACGCCCCAGCACTCGCCTCATTAATGTTTCTAATGGAGTGATGAGAGGAAGGCGAAAAGGAAACAGATGCTGTTATATGGTTGCAAAAGAACGTGGAGATTTTGACTAACATAAATCTTAGTCAGATTTAATCCTTTTGAGACTTAGGCACAAGAAATTGTTGCCCCTGTTCCCAGGACAGTTGTAGCAATAAGATCAATAAACCTTTCCAGGATGCAGCGAGTCAGAGCAGGCTGTATCTTCTTTGTTAGCTCAGAGTTGTAAAGGTACTGCAAGGGTGCAATCCACACATGCTCGTAAAGCATGCAAATTAGAGAGTAATGTCATATCCATACCTTTCTATATAATATATGTGACATAATTATAGCATGTAGAATATTATTTCTTCTATAATAGCTACATTATAGATAGTATGCCATTAGATTTATACAGACTTAGTCTACAGCTGAGATAGAGTTTTCCCACTGCAAAGTATAGTAAGTTTAAAAAAAAAGCATACTTTTGCTTCTTTCCTCTAAATCTAAATGTGTTTATGTGACAAAGAACACCTGTCACTGTGAGAGACTAATGCAGAAGAAGCCTAGTCTCCTCCTTTGGCATGAGAAGATTTCAGAATGCTCCCTCCAGGGACCTGCGGAATTTTACTTCTTTCTTCCCCATTTGCCTGATCCTAAGAGGCTTCTTTCTTTGTCCTCAGAGACTCTGTTAACCAATTCCCACGGAGCGTCAAAGAAAATGCCCTTTTCTGGAATAGGAGGCTAGCTACAGGGATGCATAGAAATCACTACAGCTGTTTGCCCTGGGTCTCTGCTACTCTCAGCACTAGGCTGAGATGCACAGAGAAATGCCAAATAGCAATCCATGAATATGTCCAGCAGAAATACAACTGGCCCTTAATTCTGAAGCCCTGCAGGTTTAAGAAGCCGTGTGCTTTTAATTCCTTTCCTGCCACCTCTCAAACCAGACTTGCTTTCCTGGTTGAGTTTTACTGTTTCATGAGTTATAAATGAAAATTCAGCTTTTCAGTTCCCTAATATGAAATCTAAATGTGAATAAATATGGAGAGATGTATGAATGAATAAAAATAAAATATTTTGATACTTGGAATTTTAAAATTTGCCAAACGTTCTTGCCTATGAATGATCAGGAAGTGAGTGTTACTACAATTATTATGTCATTAGATAAAATTCTAATAAAGGCAATGAAAAAACAGCTTCCACATGTATTAGTCAAAGGAAGTGCAACTGTAGCAAAAGCACTCCTATCCGCTGAAACTCAGCAGAGAGAGCTTGTGTTCAGGTGAGTTACTGGCTGAAGTCTTCGTCCCGGGAATCAACTGATTCAACCCGAATTCCCGAGGACTCTCCAAGCCATATTATTTTCCCTGTAGATGATCCATCATTGTGACTTCTAGAAATAAGCGTCAGGCTATACTAAAGACAGATGCTGCTATTAGCAGCAGGCAGTTACTCAGTGGATTTGTGTTTGGCTTAACAGATTGTCAGCTATCCTCTAATAACAGTGAATCAGCTTTCATTTTAATTCAAATAAGTATGTCTATAGCAGAATGTAGAATATATTTGCGGTACAAGGTTCTCTAATAGTTTGTCTTCCACTTGATACATACTCTGTTTCCCATCCACTGAACCTTCAGTCATATAAAGTATTACCTCCAGGGAGATTTGATAACAGATCTGTTCATTTTGCCTCATGTGACTTATTGTGAAATAGTTCAGTTTAAATAATAATAAATTTTCAAGCACAAAAAATCATGCTGAAAACACACATACCTAATATTGGTAGAGAAGATTGCTCTCTGCTGCTAAAAGTTTGTGCTTTGCTAGTAGAGTTCATTGGCACCTTTCTGGAAAATTCCTCTTTTTAATATTCAGAGTTCTCCTCACAAATGTTCTTCTTCAGGAGATAATGTTAACAATGATAAAAATGCGAGATAATGAGGAATTCCTCCCTTTTCACCTTCTAAACATCATGGTGTATCTCCTCTTTCAAGCATGTGGTATTCTAACAGATGCAAATGTTTAACCATAATGGTAATGATCACTGAGAGAAATAGCGCTTCAAAACCCTATTTGATATTGATATTTATATTGAACCAAGCTCAAATGTATTTCCTTGAACCTTTAGTTTTCTTCATTGTTGGAAAAATTCTACTGAAGTATGTATGAAGAGGGTAAAAGATCTTCAACCGAATGTGAATGATAATATCCAAGTTGCTAGGTTTACCTTCTGCTTGTATTGACATCAGAATTATGTAACTGCTTGACTTTTGAGAGATAATATTGCCAAAATTTATAGGCAGTAGTACTAATTTGTCACTGAGAAGTCAAGAAACGATAGCTGAACATGTGGGAGCAAATCTTCCTGCTTTCATGCTGTGATGATTTTTGAGATTGATCAAGCTTGCTTTGTAATGTGGCAGTAGGGGAAATGAAAATGGGATGTCAGTTCCAACCGCAATTAGCCAAAATGATTACAAATGTCTAAATGATGGGACATTAGGGTTGACATGTTTTTGAGTAGAAGTTGACATAGAGTCATGAAGAGTTTGTCCTGTGCTGACTCCAAACTTTAATAGAAGCTGCCAGAATAGATGGAAATGTGGCAGTTCTGCTCATTTAGCCATTGTCAATCTCAACGTCAAATGCATTGGCTACATCAGGTGTTGTGCATTAAATGTGAGGCTACGCATAATTATGCTACTCTGAACTACATACTTTGGTGCACTGATTTCTTATTACCCAGAATAAATGGGTAAGGATTCTCTCCGAACTCTATTTGTTAGACGGGTTTTCAACACTTTTATTTCCCAATTTCCTACCATAGAAAAAGACATTTCCAAAGATGCTCAGGGAACTGACTTGCCTTCAGGAGGGTTCTGTCTACCCTTGTCTATAATAACAAGAAATTCTTAATGTCAATGCAGCCCCTGTTTGTATTTTAGCCTACAAGATGTCTGATTAATTTGGTATAATGATTCTCATTTTTTAGTTCAGGCAACAGAAAATGGACTGTACAACTTTAAAGACACAAAAATAAGTGGTAGAACCAGGACTTGAATCTATATTTCTCGTCTCACAGTACTCTAGATTCCCAGTTTCTGTATAGTTCTCATGTAAAATTTGCTAGAAATAAGTAAGCATTTGCTTCACCGGATTGTCATTCAAAATTTAACTGCCAGTGGCAAAAAAAATATGACTTTGAGTTTTTATTTTCTTTTGGTCTGGATCTATTTTCTGGTTTTATATCTTCAGTGTAGCTAGAGATGAGTTGTATTTTATTCTTAGAAAAGAAGTCAATATTTGTTATGATTTAACAATAATTTATTGAGTGCACATTTTTTATTATCAGAGAAAATAACTAAAATATGAAAGAAAATCCATGACTAGCATTAACTTACAAACTCCCTGTGGCAGCAGAGCATGATAGAGAAAATGGATTGAGTCACTGCTAAACAAAATAATATATAATATACAAATATGTAGGAATAAATGTTAAAGATATAAACCAGTATTTTTTTTTTCAGCTTTGTCGAGATCAGTACAGTTTGGCGAGTCTGCACACATGGACTCATGTTATCATTGCCACGATCAAGGTAACATATCTAACAACTCTAAATATTTGCTGGCATCCCTTACTGTTTTGTCAGTTTGCTGTGGAAAAAACACTGCAATTGAGGTATACCCTTTTAGCAATTTTTATTCACACTCGTTGTTCACTATAAAGTGTGTGTTATAGAGCAAATATTTGGAATTTACTCACCTGTTGAACTAACTGTACTTTTGTACTCATTGAACACGACTTCTCATTTTTCCTCCCTGCATCCCCTGGTAACCATCCTTCTATTGTCAGCTTCTATATTTGCCTATTTTAGATGCCTCATGTAAGAGGAATAATGCCATATTTACATCTAAATGTGTATATTTAACTGGCAAGTAGATTTTTCCTAATTGTAAATGGTTTGATTTTTTATATTTATATAAATAGAAATAAAACTTAACTTTTTACTTGTTATGACACGAGGTTCTAAGATAAACTATTTGTACTATGTTGTTACAATTGCATTTAAAACAGAACTTTTAATTAATATCTTTATTAAAATTGCTAATTACCAAACATAAAGGATTAAAAACCTATTTTTGTAATATTTACACCAGTAAAAGAACATAATGTGTTGATAGAATGAGACCACTTAGTGTCAGTTTAATTTTTTTTGCCTTTGTATTTGAAGTTCTGAAAAGCTTCGTAATGATAAAAAGATTAAAAGGATGGAAGCTTTAATGTAACACTGTGGCTGAATTTCTTGAATTCTTTAAGATTATATGCTAAAAACCTTGTGAAATTTTTTACAACTGACAAGTGTTTGAATGGTAGTTTGGGGGCTGGGCATTTAGCTCCATGGTTAGAGTGCTTGCCTAGGAGCACAAGGCCCTGAGTTTGATCCTGGCACCAAAAAAACCAAAAAAAGGTAGTTTGTCGGAAAGCACTTTTGGATTTTCCTTCGATTTTGTTTAAATTGAAGAGTTTTAAACCATTTTATTCTCTTTATTTCTTCGAACCCTCCCCTGACACATACACTCATATGTACAGGTGTTGCTAAAATTAATTAAATAATAATTACAACCAGTACTCTCTCTGTTTGATGTATCTTGTCTATAAGGTTGAAATTAGCAGAAATTTTTAATTTAAAACAGTTCTGTAGTATTAAAAGATTTTAGGAATTTTCTAAACAATTTAGTTGGATACTCTGCTTTTAGTAGGAGTACAACTTTATTTTGTATTTTAACAAAAAAGGCATTGAATAAGAAGTTTATACATGGAAAATATTAGTCTTCTGATAATGATGATGCTCTCTCTTAGAAATGATTCACTCTAACTTTGAGGTGTATCCGTAGCAGTACAAAAAGAAGGACGGACGGAATATACACTGTATGCATTACCTGGACCAGGTAACATGTCACGAAGTTAGCTGAGTAAGGGAGACTTAAGTTTCACAGCCGAATGACTAAAAGGTAATGATGATATTGGTTGTGGGAAAACCATTTGTAGGACATAATCAGGTTCCTTGTTTATGTGGTCATGTTTTTTCTATATAATCTATGTTTAGTACTTTATTTGTGTTCAGAGACTATCTTCCAATTAATTCTTTAATTACCATGTATATTTTACATGTTATCATTCAAATTCCTACATGCCACTTATGTTTCTAAGAATAAAAAATAAATTAACAAAGCTAAAAGTATTCATAAATATATATTCTAAAATAAAACAGATAGATGAAATAATATTCTTCTTCCTATTATACATAAGTACTATATCTTCCTAATTTTCTCTAAAGGTTAAAAAAAAAAGATTGTGAGATTTGCTTTGTTCTTGTGAAGCTAAGAAATGCATCATTCATTCTTCCTTCTAAATCCCTCCCTGTTTGATTGGCCTTTTGCTGACCTTAATTTCTCTGGGAAGAGGCTCTTGTGAAAATGCTTCTTGTCATGTTTGCTCAAGAAAAGAGGAAATGGAGAGAGAAAATTCCAATTGTAATAGAGGTTTAGTAAGAAACTAACTGACATTACAATGACCTATTCACTTCAAAATCTTGATAATTGGCCAGAAAGACCAGAACAATATTAGAAAATAGTATAAAAGTTAATAGGGGAAAAAGAAAGAAATTATATGATAAGGACTCATTTTCATTCTTTAATTCCTTACTTTTAGCTCAAAGTGAAAAATAATTTCTGAGCAATGAATATATATATATATATTTTCTCACAACTGAAGTCAAAAAGTATAAATTCAGCTTTATAAAACATTTTAAATATAATCAGTGTTTTTTCCCTTAAGATATTTAATTTGCTATCTGAACAGTTTTCTGGCATTTTAGGAAAGTTTTTCTCAACAAGCTGAATATGAACCAAATTCATTCTCTACCAGGTACTTCTATTTCATACTGTAAAACTTAACCGAAGTTATTAAAATGCAATCAGGCATAAAATATATTCACATAACTTACACATATCGTAAAACGTATGTGATCATGAGAGAGAAAATGATCCCTATGTCAGAGTATTCATGGGACCCCTGTTGGAAGAGTTTGAAAAAAATAGGATAAAAATAATCTTCAACCTTCCTCTATCCAATCCTCTTCCTGTTTCATAGAGGCAAGACATTTAAGACACAAATGGAAGTTAATTTCAGAATCCAAGTAGAATAGAGGCACCAGGATATTCTAATACAGCAGAAGAACTGAAATGGGAGGGCGGCTACAAGTAAGTGTTCAATACGGTGACAGAACACGCAGAAATGGGAAACATCAAAAAGAGTTTGTTTTCCAGATCAATTTATGCTTTTACATTATATGGCTTAGTTGTGGCAGGGCTCCCTGGAGCTAGACAGTTGGGAATAGTAAAGGACAAGCCTTGTTAGTCTCTCAGACTTTCCCCTGGGAGGGGCTGTTAGCCCCAAATTGAATTTGATATTAAAATATGCATATAATTGGGGTTTTGAATTCTATCTCTAATCTTTTAACCTGAAGACAATAAATGAGAACATAGGGGGTGAAAATATTTAAGGTAAAAATTTTAATGTTCAAGAATCTAAGAAAGCTGAAATATATGTAACTAGTACTCTGGAGAGAGAGACTGGTGAAGTTGGGGCAAAGTTACCATCTCCAGGCAGAAGACTGGCAGAGTTCAACTTGACTATGCGATATCAGAAAGTCAACGCAATGTCTTACTCTGCTTTATATCTACAGGACATGGGACATATTAGTTCCTGTCAAAATATTTGAAAGAATAAGTGATGAAGTAAATAAAGGCAAAAACTAAGTCACGTAGACCAGGCACGTGTGAATGGTTAGAGTGAAGAGTGAAGGCTAAACATGTGCTCATGCTTGGTACTCACTAAGGCATAGTACAATACTGTGATTTAGAAAGTAAGTTTAGCACTGAAAGTAACAAGATAATTTTCAAAACCTACTGAATTGTGTGACTGAGTTTCCTCAAATATCTCATTTGGAAACACCTGACCTGTTCAACGACTCACAGACTGACACATCAAATCCTGCATCTTTCATGATTCACTAAACACAGCAGTCCCCAACCTCTTCACCCCCAGGGTCTGGTTTTGTGGAAGACAATTTTTGCACACACAGGGGTTGTGGTGGTGGTGGTTTCTGTATGATTCAAGCGTATTACATTTATTGTGCACTTTATTTCTATTATTATATTACAGTACAATGAAATTACTATACAATTCTCCATAATGCAGAATTAGTGAGAGCCTTGAGCTTGTTTTCCTTCCAACTAGATGGGCCCATCTGGGGGTAACGGAAGACAGTGACTGCCAAAGTGTGTTCCTTATGTCCATTTGCTCTACAGTCCCATTTGGGTTGCTGTCGATACAGAACACCCAGCTTCACCTGAAAAGGATGTTGGAAATGGAAGCAGGGTTTCCAAGACTTTTGTGGCAGTCTTAGGGTACTCCATTTGACCTTAACCCAGAATGTATGAAGATTTCATGATACCTCATACAAACCTTTAAGTCATCATGATTTGTGATCTCAAGCAGTTGATCCTCTTCTAGCACGGACAAAGCTGATTCTACTGGCTTATTCATTCATGTATTCACTCACTCATTCCCATTGTTAGATTCTTTTGTGGTTGGGAATTAATGCTCAAACTCTTCTGAAAGCTGAGATAGGTGATCATGCACCAGCTAAAAGAAAGAAGGCCCTGGTTCATTCTCTTTCAAAATCTCTGTTGTTTAAAATATGTCAGAAATCCCAAGATTCGTTCATTGCCCTTCTAATTCCAGACTGGATTTGAACACAGTCCACCTTCTCTGCTCACTTGACACAGTGGTCATTCTCCTCTGATGTGACAGATTGAGTTTGTTGAATAGCTCGACTATGTTTCATGGGTAAGCAAGTCTTACAACCCATTTTGCAACAATGAAATGTGCTGCCAATGGTGACTGGTTTTCTGAAAGAAAACTCTAGAGGGGTTTTTATAACTCAAAAATGTTGGCCAGTGATCTATCATTTAAAAGGCATCTAATTTCTGTAGATAATAGAAGAATATACTCTTTGTTCATCTCCTCACAGAGTTCCATGACCGGACATGTTAAGGGCACGTGCCTCAACGTGGTTGATAATTTTAATCCCATTCTGCAAAATTTTGTTATGTTTGGGTGATGTTTTTTGGCTAGCTAACATTTCTCTGTGGATTACACAATGCACAGATTCAAATTCAGAAGCAACCCCTTTGACAAGCATAGTGAAACCAGAAAGCCACCCAGTCATGGCAGTCATTCTGTCTGTGCATATGCCAGCACAAAATGACCAATTCAGTTTTCCTGATATGTAATCATTCGAAGACGTGAATAGTTTTGCAGCTCCAGTGTCACAAGAAGAGTGCATGACATATTCTCATGCACATCCTCTGAAAAATATCTTACACAAAAATAAGCACTCTTGCCTTGTTTTCAACATAGGTAGATTTATCAACCAATTTTGCATACTACCGTGACTCATTAATCCAAACAATTGTTCCTCTACACTCTGTGCTGTTTTTTCAATTTATAAAGTTAGGGTACCAGCCAAAGGAGAAGCACGTGCCACCTTTAGAACTGCAGAAACTCCTAAAAATTCACCTCACATATTCTTAGCAGCAGGCAGGATCAACTCTTCACCACTAGTAAAGGTATTCTCAGCTTTAGAGATGGGTTTTGCCCATAAGAATAGTGCTTTCAGCGCAGACACACTTGATGAAGATGCAGCTTTCAATAATTATTTTCATTCTTCGAATTCACTGTTTTTTTTTTTTTTTTTTTTTTTTTCTATTTAAAAACTCCAGAAGCTTATCTTTCAATGCAGGGTGCTTGGTCTCCATGCGGCAAAGCACTTTTGAAGGTTTCTCACTTTACTCGATTGCCAGTAGACATGTACTGTACAAAGTGGGCCTAGACAAGTGAATCGCCTGTTGGAAAGAGCCCATAATCTAAGTTGGACTCAGTGTTTTCTTAGAAATGCAGCTTCTTGTTCACAGTACAGAGTCTTTTGTTGTCTCATTATTGTGTCTTTCACCCTTTTTCAAAGAAGCTTTCTAGTGTTGTTTGTTTTTTTGCTCATTTGGGCTGGCATTGGCTTATGGGGTTACCAAAACTGTGAGTGGGACAAGTGCACAGTGCAGGAGGGAGGAGGGGCTAGAAGTAGTAAATAAAATAGTGAGCAGTCCATGAGCTGGCGAAAATGAGTGTCAAAGTTTGACATAAGCCTGCACCTAATGAAACTATGTAATTGCTATACGCGAACTCACTTGCCACTGTAAAACCTGCCACCAGATGCGCTTAATTGTCACTTGCCACTCACTGATAGGATTTTGTTGTGAGTCTGCAATCAGTTCATTTATTAAGGTTTCTGTGCAGTCAAACCTTTCTGCTAATATTAGTGTGTATTTGCGCTGTTCTCCAGTGCTATCATCACCGCCTAAGTTTCACCTCAGATCATGGCCACTAGACTTTTCTAAGAGCAGCACGCAATCTAACTTTCGTGCATGCTCAGTTCGTAGCAGGGGCCCTGCTCTTGTGAAAATCTAATGCTACCACTGATATGAATTAGATATGATGCAGAGCTCAGGTGGTAATGTGAGTGACGGGGAGCTCGTGTAAATACAGATGAAATTTGGCTCACAGAGGGGCTGCTCAATTCCTGCTATGCAGCCTAGTTCCTAATAGGGTATGGACCTGGATTCCTGTTCTAGCACATGCTTTATTTTCTGCATCCTTGTGGTTATCAGTCAACATGGGTGTCCTAAAGATAACTATAAGTGTTCAAATAATTAGAAAAGTATTTTCCGCATCCAAAATTATCCTTTAGAAAATATTTGACTTCTGTTTATCCTCATTAAATCTCTCATGATTAAATCTCTCTTTCTCAAATGGCTTATTTTGTAAAGCACACTATTGCTTATTTGAAAAATACACTACTGTCTAGGCTACTCATTGTTAATATGTACTCCTTGTATTCTGATATCTGTGTCATGGAGAAACTGATTGAAATTACAGTCTCGGGCCTAGCACAGATGCAATAAGTGACTATGTGCATCTCAACAGGATCCTCAGAGGATTCAAATCCACATTCAACTTTGAGCAGTCATGGCCTATTAATTAATACTATGCTTGGATATACACAGAGGCTTCCTGACTCAATTAAATAGGACGTAAAGAAAAGTAATGTATATTTACTTATTTTCCTTAGTGTTGTTTGTAATTTCATTAATGAAAGCATTGAGGTCATTGCGTGGGCCAGAGGCAAGAGATGTGTAATTTCTCATACACATAATACACAGACAAAGAAGAGTGAAAACTTGATGATATATAGAAACTTTTGAAGCATAGCAGAAGCAACACCAAACTGAAAGGCTGTAACTAATTGGAGGCTTGGAGACTACACACTCCATCTCAAGAAGGCTACTGACAAATTAGAGCCATGTAAAAACACAGTCCTAGAGTTGCCTGAAAAGGTTCAGACTTTTCAGTACATAGAAATAAATAGATTTGTGCAAAATTTCCCCGTGTAAATGTTAAAATTCAATTAAATGTCATTTAAAAGGGGAAAATCTATACAACATTTATGGAATAATATGCAGGTTGACTTTTGGGACTTTCAGGGTCACCAAGATAACATTAAACATAAATACATACTTACTGGAAAATCCATGTCATGTAATAGGTGTTTGATAATTGCCTATATTAAGTCTTCTAAAATAGAAACCTGCCTAGTCCTAGGAAACCTAACTGTAAATCGTTGGTGTGAAAAAGTTTCATATTAACATTTGTGGGTCTTATTTCCAAAATAATCAATGTATATTGTAAGCCTGCCTTACTAACTGTCCTTCTGCAAAACTCAGTATTTACACAAAAATATTCAAGAATATTACTTATGAAGAACTTGTTGCTATGTCAATCATTCTTTCATAATATTATAAACCCCTTTAATCCTCAAATGACTCTGAGTGAACAGTATTATTTTCTCTCTTTTTTTTTTATATTCAAAGGAATCAAGAAAAAAACATGGAAATTATTTCCCTTCCACTGATTCCCAAACAATCGAGCCTCCAGACTATATAAGTGGTTTCCAAATGGCAAAAGTATCTCTTTTCCTGGCCAGCTGCAGTTTAATTTCTAGACCTGGGCAAATCTGTCTGACAGCTACATCACTGACTATAGAATTTCAGCTACTCTCCTTTATCTGCTACCTTCCAATCAACATCTCTTCTACTTCTTGCCATTTTCCTTCTAATGGACCTCTTGTCTAATAAACCACCTTAAAACTATCATAATTTTCTAACTGTAATATGAAAATATAACACGAAATGGACATTTTCATAGACGCATTATAGATACATTTCTAGAATATGTGAATGAATGATTGAAGAAATAACTTGAAAAAAGCCTATGTTAGGATTGTTGAGAAACATGTGCTTATTTTTTTTTTCTCTTGATAATGAGAAATTTTGAAATGCTCTACGATGAGGGTAAACTGAGAATTAGAACAATAGCTCAATGGGAATATGACAACCAGATGTAATTTTTTAAAAAAACGTGTCTGTAGTCTGATGGGACAGTACCTATGCAACAAGAAGAGGAAATTGACAGTCATATGAAATAGGTAAGAGCGAGATCCTAAGTGATGTGGACTCACAAAAGAAGGGGAAGGATTGGCATAGACATTAGGAGTGAAAGCAGCAATATGTAAGTTACGTATGACTATGGGTAGGTTGACATGTTTGGAAGTGCTAAGAAATCAGCCAGGGCACTTAGTGACAAACAAGTGAAACCAGCTCTCACTGAACAATAAAATTGTATCAAGTAGCTGAGTCCTGGGATTCTGCGTTTAAGGATAAGGATGATGTGTAAGGACTAACTTCATGCAGGACCCAGTCTCCTCACATTTCAAGCTGTCATTGAAAGAATTCTTTGCACATCCAATGACTCAAGAATGGGGTCATTTGATGGGTCCACTCACATGTGCTCAGAATAAAGGGTGAGATGTAAGTACATGACATTCAGTTCACTTGTACTCCATGGCAGTGAGTTATGAAATAAAAGAGCACATTCCCAGAGTTTTAGCTATTATTACATCAGAAAGGCCATCTCCAGGACCAGCCACTATAAGTATTTTATAATATATTTGCCCAATATCCCTTTCAATATAAACATCAAGAAATTTCTTTTGAAATGTTGAATATGACGAGTATCCTAATCTCAGATTTCTTCAGTATTATAACTGGAGAGCTGGTCAGTGAAGTAAGGCAAATAAAAAAGGAATCATCTAAAGTAACAAGAGGAAAAAGTACAAACATTTATAGTTATAGATAATGAGTGGAATACATAAGAAATCTTAAGAATCAACAGAAAAAAAGGGTAAAAGTAGTCTCTCAAATTTGTTCCATAAAAATGAAAGTATAGAAAATTGATATCTAAATATTATTAAGCATCACAAATGAAAAAAAACATTAAGCAATATATAAAATGAGCATAATGAATTGCCAAGTAATATGCCTTCAAATATTTGCATAAGAATCCCTCTTTTTTGTCAAATCCAGGGCCTCACGCATACTAAATGCCAGAGTCTCAGGCCTTGCTTAGAAGTTTGGTTGCAAGTCTAGATAAATGGATAGATTAATTGTGATTGTAGACTGCATGTGTTGACCCTATAGGTATTAATCTTACCTAACATAAGCAACATGTTTAATGAAATTTTGATTAAAATTCAAACAAGATATGTGTTATAACGTGAATATTAAAATGTAAATAATTAAGAGTAGCTAAAATAATGCTAACCTAGAAATTCATTGCTTGTTAAAACCCAATAGTTTCATGTGAAATGAAAAAAATATACAAGGATAGTGATAGTGGTTGATTCATAACTGTCCCATATGGAAACTTTTCAAATATTTGTCAATGGCAGAATTGTTACCTGAAAGCTGACATCTTAATACTATATCACAGTGCAAATTAATTAAGCATCAAGCATCATCACGTATGAAACATACAAATATAATACCGAGAAAAATAATCTTACAGATGCCTATGTGCTTAGCTGTAATATAAAATTTCAAAGAGACAAATTATTTTTGAAAAGTTGTGTTTTGCACTGAGGGTTAGATAGAAAAATATGATCATGGAAAAGCACACAGGGAGATTTTAAGTAACTGTCCATGTGATCATTAATTTTATGTGTAAACATGAGCGGAATTTAGGCCTCCAAGATATTTGGTTAAACATTATTTGAGGGGTGTGTGTGTGTGTGTGTGTGTGTGTGTGTGTGTGTGTGTGTGTGATAGTAACATTTGAGCAGACAGAGTAAAGCAGATTATTTTCCCTGACATGAGCAGGTCTCATGTAATTAGTTGAAGGCCTGAATGGAACAAAAAAACTGCCTTTCTAAAATAAGAAGGAACTGCTCCTTGCCTTCAGTTTGGGACAAATATATTTCTTCTGCCTTCAGACTCAAATTCACACGAGCTCCTCCTGTGTCTTGAGCATGTGCATGTATTCATACGTGTTTGTGTGTACATACACATACCTAGAATTAATGAATATAGATGTTAATATTTTCACTATGTCTACAAAATCAATTCCCTTTCATTATAATTTATGTGTTAAAAATGAGATTCACTGACCACATATCTTTACAAAATCAAAAGACAGAACACTAATTTTTTTTCAGATACGTATTATTTTCCAGAATCATTTGACATATGTTCATATTTAACCAAGTTTCAATAATTCAGACAGTAAAGTAGATCTGATTTAAATTTTCAGTTACTGGTACAATTACTTTTGTGCTTTCATATTCTTTGGGAAAGAAAAGTGGCAGTCTGGGAAGCCACATGACATATATCAGGTAACAAAGAGACTGTTTAGTAATTTGAAGCATTTGTTTTTCATTTTGTGTTTTCATCTGTCCTGTGAGCCAAAAAACCAATATAATTGATACAAAATTAGCCATCCTTTATATTCTCAATGAATTTCCACATCCAAGCAAAGCTTATAATGACCTCACTTACTTGTAAACACATCTCACAGGAGCACATCTAAGGGACAGAAATTATAACGGTGCCTATAATTGGTACTTAAAACACCAAAATTAGAAGGGAATTTGTTATGTTCACATAATTGGCACTTCTGTCTGTCACCAGTTATCAATCCTAATCCAGAATTCTATTGGTAACTCTAATACAGTATTTAAGAATTGTATGAAATAACTAGAACCATTTGCACCTATGGAAAGTTGGGCTGTGATAGTGCCCATCATGATGGTTCTCAAATGCCTGATGGAAGCCATACATCTTCTCCCAGGAGATATACTATATGAAGAAGTTCCCTCCACTATGAGTTTAAAAAAGCTCTGAGGCGCTTCTTATAATGGGAGGGTACTAAGCTTCTGCCTACTAAGCTTTCACAAACAGTGGTGAGTTTTACCAGCTGAGTATATTCCTCCTGTCAAAGAATATGCCAGAAAACACGGTTCCACCAGAAACTTTGATCCTATTTTAAGCTAAATTAAACTATGTGTTGTAGTAATTTCATACTTCCTTTTCTCACCCCTGCTTGAAAATCAAGGGAAATCTGATGTCCAGAAAGAAAATATTCACTTAACAATGTTTTATGAGAAATAAACTCACTGTCAACATTGGTAGTAATTAAAAAAAAAAAAGAAATAATGATTAAAATGTCAGATAAGAATTGAAAAATTAACCTCTAGGGAAGTGTTTTCCGTAGGGCTAAACTTTTCTATACTAAAATATAAGGGAGACTGTGTGAGAGACCCTAACAGAGATCTAGGGAATTCATGTGTATACTTCTGGAGAAAGAGTGATAACTATTTCTTTTTTCTTTTTTTTTTTTTTTTGGTGCTGGGGATCGAACTCGGGTCCTTGTGGTTCCAAGGCAAGCACTTTAACCGCTGAGCTAAATCTCCAGCCCAACTATTTCTATTGCTTATATGTTTCATGTTTTATTGTCCAACATATAATAGAGATGAGAAGATAAAATATATAGGTAGATTGTGAAGAATGATATATGCAGTAAAAATCCTCATAAATATCCCTAAATTAACATTGATTCTTCTCTGTATGTGTCAGCGTTGACCAAAAAACAGAACTGAAAGAATGCATAAATGTACAGAAAAAAAACATTACAAGGAATTGACCCACACAATTATGGAGTCTAACAAGTCCCAAGGTTGTCAGCCAGCAAATTGGAAACATAAATATATAACCATAGAGACATATATTTGAAGATGAGTATTTAAGGTAAAAGGAATAAAACATAGAAAAACATGTGTATAGATAACATATACATAGTATATAAATACATATGCTAATGTACATGCATATGCGTACATCTATGTATGTGTTAATGATTATATTTACATGCACTTTTAATTCTGATTATGATCTTTATATATGTTAACATATGATTAGTCATACCAAATATGTAAATAATATTTGAAATTGCAATAGTATTGAAAATTATTGCACCCATTTTGTTCTTCACCATTAATATTAAGGGCATTACTCAAGCAGAGTACTCAGTTATTTCAGAGATAATTATATATTTCTAAATAAATAACATTAAGTAAACTGTATTTCATTCTAAACTATACTGAGAAATAATTTTTGTTAATCTTAACACATTATTATAGCTTCAGATTAATTTCATTTGCATATTTTTCTTATTAACACAGATATTTAGGGAATAGTAATCTTTAATGTAAACATGTCATAAAATAAAATATGGAGATATAAAATATTAATGGCAGTAAATTTTAATTTTTCAGATGAAGTTTCAAAAATAAAAATATGGATAAAAGTAAGAAATATTTAAAAGGATTTATGGAAAATAAGTTAACAAAATCTGACAAAGAAATGTAGCATTTTGAGCAACCTGTCACCTTAAAGTGGTATGAGTTGGTTGAACACTGATGTCTTTTTCTACTATTTATTGATATATGCTAATACTCTTTAGAACAAGTATTGTTAAAATTATTGGTAAGATACATACACAGCCTAATTCTGGGAAGTATTTTAAACTGCATTTGTTGTAGAAATCAACAATTTCCTAGTAAGTTTTTCTTCTCTCGAAGATATTTCATTTTCCAACTAGCAATTTCTCCTAATAGGTTTTCATTTTGACTCATTCTTTATTTCTATATATGTCGCTAAGCAAACACACTTTTTAGCTGCTTTTACATATATGTGTGTGTGTGTGTGTCTTCTGCTAATAGATGAAAGTGTTGTGTCCATTCCCAAAGATATATTGCTTCTTAAATATGATCAAAATCTTTTATACTAAAATGTTGAAATGTTAATGATTGTTTAGGTTTCCTTTGGAAAACAAAAAAAAGCAAATAAAATCGACTGTTGGCATCAGAGTCCTTTTTGAACATAAAGTTAAACAGTGAATTGAAATGACTCCGCTCATAATTTTCAATGTAATGGAGTTTTAACAAGTGCCATTCCAAATCTATAAATGAGATAACTTAGTCCAACAAAACTTTTCTACCCTAGAAAGGTAACCGCCATGCATCAAACTTTGATATTTAGAATAAGAATTAGAGAAAAGAAAACTAGACTGAAATTAAGGATTGAATAAAAAGCAAAGCCAAGAAAAATTCTACCAGCTGTGTTTTAAATACTAACCATCTTATTTGCAAGCAAAATGACATCATTAACTTCCATCCAGTTTTTAATTTTTAGCTTTGGTTTTGCTTGGAATTTGATTGGTATTTTCACCATAAAACTGCTCTGATTCATAGTATGATATCCTTGAAACTGGTATTTAAACAAATTCATCTTAGCCACTTTCCTCCTTGCTG